>RQWE01000057.1:0-101779 GCA_004028395.1 Leptographium galeiforme
GTATTAGTTAAAATACTAGGGGCGGTACGGCCGGTTACCGCCTTAGCGTCGTCTAAGACGGCGCTAGCCGCCGCGGCGTCGTCTAAGACGGTGCCGTTACTGTTATACCTTACGGTTAAGGCCGTAACCTGGCAACAACCGACTAATTAGCCCTTGTAAAAGGCTACTAACGATCCTATGTCCTCCCTCTTACCTACCCTACGAGCCTCGCTAGACCCTCCCTCTATCGATGAAGAGGCCGGCGACGAGACGCTTGCTAATACTAAAGAAGAAGAGGTAGAGGGGCAGACTAAAGAGGAGGAGGTGGTAGAGCCTGCGCAGCCTACTATCGTTGTTACGCTACTAGAGCGCCGCTTTAGACGGAAGTCTAATTAGCCAGACTACCGCGCCTTAGCTGGCTACCCTACGAAACGTAGCGGCTGCGCCGGTAGCACCGGCGCTGGCGGCATGTCCGCTTATAACTAGTCCTCTATAATAATGAATTTAGAAGACCTAGGCGACCCTGTAACAGTTAACCTAATTAAGGCCTTTTGCTATACGGCCCTTAACGTAAAATTGCTAGCGTTAGAGTTAGCTAACGGCCTTGCCACCTTAATAACGCTAAAAGGCTATAAACAAGCGGTCTTATACTAAGATTTTAACTCTTACTAGCTGCCCGCTATAAAGCAGGAGATTAACAGCCTAACTATAAAACACGCTTAGGATTTAGTTCCCTAGCTAGCCGTAAACGAAGCAAAAGTCCTGCCTAGCAAGTAGGTGTACGCTTGCAAAGCTAATTAAGGCAAGGCGCGATAAGTAGCTTATAGCAACTTTAAAGTCTAAGACGATTAGACCGCCGAATCTACCTTTGCGGCCGTCGCCTTAATAACGAGCCTAAGGGTCTTCCTGTCCTATTACGCAATTAAAGACCTTAAATTAGAGTAGTACGACTTTTCTACTACCTTCCTAAACGCTAAAATACCCGACGATTAAGCTGTCTACGTTAAGCAGCCGCATAGCTTTAACGACGGCTTAGGCCGCGTTTACCGTCTCTGCCGGGCCCTCTACGGACTCTCCCGCAGTCCGCGCTAGTGGTTTAACACCTTAACGCTTACTATAGCAAGCCTTAGCTTTATAGCCTTTAACTCTAACCTTTACATCTTTAAAAACAGCAATACTAAAGTCTTTATACTTATTTACGTTAATAACCTCCTTATTACAGGCTACAGTCTGCAGTTAACGTAAGACGTTAGCGTATTACTGTTAAAAATGTACGCAATCCGCCACCTTAGACTGGCTAAGCGCTTTTTTAGCCTAGATATTACTAGAAATCGCGCCGATCGTATCGTTAACGTCGGCTAACAAACATACGTCCGCCAGACCCTTAAACGCTTTAGCCTAACGCACCTAAATAGCGTAAGCACGCCTTGGCTAGCCGGCCTAGACCTCCTAACTAAATAGGAACCGCAGACGGACCGTTAAACCGAATTTTTACGTAATACCGGCTCCGTTAACTTCCTAGCCACTGGCACAAGGCTAGACATCTCCTTTACCGTTAACAAGCTTTATAGCGGTAACAAAGGGCCTTTAGACACTTACTAGACGCTTTTAAAGCACCTGTATCGCTACATAAGCGCTACGATTAGATACGTACTAGTCCTTAGTAGCCAGACCTCTTTAGCCGTCCTTACGCTGCGCGCCTTTAGCAATGCCTCCTTTGCAAACGATACGCCGTCACGGCGCTTAACAAGCGGCTACGTCGTCCTCGTAGCCAACGGGCCGGTCCTCTAGAAGTTGCAAAGCTAGCCATTTGTTACTCTGTTTACTACTAAGGTAGAATTTATTAATCTAACGCTAACGGCCTGCGCGTTGCAATGGGTTACTAGCCTACTAACTAACATAGGTACCTCCCCTGCAGGACCGCAGCTGCTGTTTACAAACAGTCGTAACGCCCTTTTAACCGTCCTAAACCCTGCCTAAAAGGCCTATACTAGACATATTAACGTTAGGTATAAGTAGATTATTAAGCAGGTCTAGCAAAAGGCCATTGTTTTACAGCATGTTCCTACTATTAACATGGCCGTAAACAGGCTTACTAAGCCCTTACGCCGCAAAAAGTATGTAGCTTTTGTCTCTATGCTAGGCCTTTGTAGCGCACCTTAAGTAGCAACCCTAGCCTGTTGCCGTAGCGCCCATAGCGCCTGTTTACCTTCTTATTAACATTGCGAGATAACAGCGATTGTTACCGTAGAGCCCGTTAGGCACCTACATTTGTTTACATTCTTGTTAATATCACTATCTCCAGGCCTAACACCCGAGGCAGCGCACTCATTTTGACGCCCGCCTTGGCCTGTTAACCGGAAAGGAGATACCTCCGTTTTGGTGCGTTTTACCGCACTAAATTTGTACCTAGCTTCTCTCCCTGCAGGTTCGAGGGGCAGTGTTGTGGCCCTCCCTAGTCACGTGGACTAGCGCGCGCACATATTTCGCCCCTGCAGGTCCTGCCATAGTCAGATAGCTTCCTTATGCACATTCCACATATCCCATTGAATTGCCGCCACATACCAACGTGGACCACGATGATTAGGTTCGACATATCCTGCGACCTGCCAACAACTGTTGTGGGCTTTGTTGGCTCGCCAAATGCTCGGGGCACGCTCGACATTGTCTGGAGTTGTCTTTCCGTCCTCATAATCTGCACCTGGTCCATCCTCCATCTCAACCTTCCACTGCAGAGGACCTGCCGCACGAACAGCCAAAAATTCTGGCGTACCATTGAAAGCGCACACTACAAGGCATGGTGGATGTTGCTGAATCTGCTCGCCCCAGAGTGGGCCTTTGGCAAGGCACTTGGCGATCGCCTATCCGCGAGCAAAACTACGCGAGAGTACAAGGCTTATATTGGAAGCAACGATGTCGACAAAGGCGTCCCGTGGTCAATGATTCACACATACTATGCCAACATGGGTGGTTTCATCGTTGTGTTCGATGACTCGACAGCAGCGGCTGATCCGAGTGCCTTGGACACTCTTCGAAAGAAGATATCCCAAACCGGTGAAGAACGTTCATCAAAGTCTACGAAGCCCGAAGATCTCGAAACGGGAACACAGGCAAGTGCGCGACCCAGTCCCGCACGACATAGTCCCGATCCAAACTCGAGCGCAGCACAAACGACAACTCCTACAAAACCAACTCCTGCAAAACCAACTGAAACGATCCATCCTAGTCCGACTGATGTGGAAAAGTTTCACACTACCCTGAACAATGCCATAGCCCGCGACATGCGCCGCAGACGTGAAAAGGGTGCTACTGGGGAGATGCAGCATTCTCCTGATGCGCAGAACAGAGAACTGGTCATGAATTCCATTGCACACACCAGTGACGCTTTCTTCGCCCCGGAATGGGAAATTGATAGGACGAGCATAATCTGGACGAAAAACCTGTTGGCGCTCCGGACCAGCCACTGGGTGCTTGACTCCTCCCAGCTATTGCTGGCACGCAACCTGGGCATAATTGGCCGGCTTCCCAGCAAGCTCGAAGAAAGCATTGCCGACCGTAACAAAGGCGACAGTTTTGCGAAGGCTGTCGCCATTGGCCAGATTGTCTGGTTTACAATCAACACTATCGTTCGTCTGGTTTCTTATGATAACAGCACACCGGCAACGCCACTGGAGATCATGACCCTATCATTCGCTGTCTGCTGCGTCATCATCTATGGGCTGCTTTGGCACAAGCCCAAGGATATTGAATATGCAACGCATATCACCGCCGCAAGGCGAGCCACGGCCGTTGAAACGGCTCTCATTGCGGCGGTAGGTCCTGACGGCCTGGATATGTTCCCCCGGATTGGTGTCGGTATCAGTATCCCAGACTTCGCGGTACATGGGCCGGAAGCTGTGACATGGGCCGCTCTCGGCGCGCTCTGTTGCTTGAGCATCTTTGGAGGCCTGCATTGTGTGGCCTGGAACTCGTCTTTCCCAAACACCGTCGAGTGCTGGCTCTGGCGCGGCTGCTCTTTGCTTACTGCGGCATCTTTGCCTTTTTTTCTCATTTTCGGCTCCTGTGAATATGCTGCCGAAACATTCCTACCGCCCCGTCCGAAGAAAATAATCCACACAGCTTCGATTTATTGGTATCGTACCACGTTGGCCTTGCTGGTTCCTGCTCGCCTATTCATTGTTGTTGAGGTCTTTCGATCGCTGGCATTTCAGCCCCCAGGCGCATTTTCAGACACGTCATGGTCGCTCGCTATTCCGCATATTGGCTAATTGAGATTCATAAGGGGGAGATGGTTGTATAATAGGCGTCCCTCGAGACAAATCAAGCGGTTTAATGCTAGTGGTTAAAACAGAGTTGCAGATGCAATTTTCTACAAAATAGCCTTTTTTTAAACAGGGAAAGGAACACGAGCAAAGAAGCCATCGAGCAACCCGAGTTGATTCATTCATAAATTTGCGCCTTTGTACTCGATAAGTGAACAGTAGAGTTCCGGGCATCGAATATTGCGTCAGCTTACCTTTGATTCAACTAGTTGAATTCGGCTGATAATTCTAAGAGTACGGTAGGACCTGCTACGCCAGGAACTTGGTAAGACTAGGTGTAGACTTTCTCTTTGCGTCAACTAGTATTACATACTAAGCCATGTTCTAAAGTAAAGATGTGACACCTCCTTCCTTCTGCCTTGCGCGGTCCCTCTCCGTCTTTGCTTGAGGCGACTTAGTTCTGCCTTGGCATCATCGACAGTTTGCTCCCTTGTCTCGCCAAAAACCGTCGACTAAAAACGGGAGCTCTAAGTTAAACTTTCTTAGATATCTCAAGTCGGTATTCCGCTCCGCCTCTTTCATGTATTCTTATCTTTGATTGTTTTATGCCGCCCAGCGCATTTTTCCTAGCGCCATGCGCCGAACCATAATTATAGCCACAGGTTGATTCAGCTCGGTCGCTCCCGAGCCGGTCCGTTTCTAGGCTGTCCCATCGTGGGGCACTTAACAAGTTTATTGTGACCTGGCTACCGGGTCCGCTAAAGATACACTTTTCCTTTCAATTCCTATTGCAAGCCAGCAAGGCTATAGGAGCTTGATGTTTTCGACCTAATACGGATCCGCAGAACTGCAGATCCTGTCTATTACGAAGTATAGATGTTCACCGGATTCGGTAGAGTAGAACTACTTGTATGTAGTGGTGGCAGAGTGAAGCAGTGCTGGGTAACAAGAGTTTAAGGGAAGTGGGACACTGTTACTTTGTTTAAAGAGTCCGCAGTCGAGACATTTCGTAAAAAGAAAGCGCAAGGGCGGTCTAGCCAACACCTAGTTAACCGGACTTCCTTATAGAGTACAACAAACGATGCAGCATAGCAGGCGAGTACTTGGAGATCTGATTACACACATGTATTACAGGGGCACGAGCTTTCATGTTCAAACAATACAACTTGGGCTACATCGTCTCGCCAGACAGCTTTTAGGATGTCGTACCTGCTCTGAATCTGGGGCTTTTATTAAGGCATTCCAGACCAAAATCTCTGGTCCGAGACCTGCGTAGGATAGCTGACTTCTATGAATACTGCTACTCTAGATGCCATTTTAACGGGTGGAAACAATAATCATTCTAGCCGAACTAGTAGGGCTTGGCTCCGGCAAGCTTTAGGAGTTTGTCGGTAAACTCCGGCATCTGCAGCGGCTGATCTCGGTCACGAGGGTCGCGCGTCCCATCCTTAAGGTACACCTCGGTTGCACGAGCGTAGATGTTGTCGTGTGGCCAGTGTGTGGTGCCCCCGAACTTGTCAAACACTTTCTTCTTCAGTGCCAGCTGCTCCGGGCTGGCGAGTTTTGATGGTGTGTATGCCGCGTAGATGGCTGTCCGGATCTGTTTGCTCTTCTCCGTCGGCTCGGAGCCATAGTGGATTGTGCGGCTGTCCCAGACGACGAGGTCGCCAACGTCAACACAGACCTTGTGCGGTCGGTATCCACGTTCTTCGAACCACGCCAGGCCTTTTTGATCGATAAAAAGGAAGTCCCGGGGTTCCCAGGTGGACTTGTCCGTCTGTGTGTCCAGGTACTCCTCGAGCAGTTTGTGGCTTCCAGGATAGACCACCAGCCCGCCATCTTCCGGCCCTGACGGCGAGAGACTAATGACACCTTGGACACAATGTAGGCCGCGTCTCAGTGGGCTCTGGTCGACATGTTCCCAGGCTGGCTTGCGCGGGACGTCCCGGCGATTCGGCAGTGTTAAGTTGAGCGTGTCAAAACTGACGAGCAGTTCGTCGGTGTCCCAGATGGTGGCAAACACATCAATCACCCCCTGTTCCAAGCGGGCATCCCACATGAACTTTTCGTGGGCCAGGGCATAGCCGTGGAATGTATTGATTGTGCTCTGCACCGGAAGGTTTTCCTTAATCCAGGTGTCTGGGTTCTCCAGATCCAAGGCGGTGCTGAAGGACTTCAGCCACGCATGGGCATCGGCTTGGTATTTCAATGCCCTGTCACGCGGAATGGCACCCTTTACTACAGCGTAACCATTCTTGTGGAGGTCCGCCAGCCACGCAGTTTTGTTGCTTTTCGCCCTGTGTTTCTTGGGTCAATGACGATCCGAAGGCCGGCCAAACGGGGACGAAACGGACTTGATGACGTCTCCTAACGGGGCCTGCTTGGATACGAGGGGAGCATCGGGAGTGATTGCAATTGGCGCCATGGTTGAGGAGGTATTTGCTGGAATCGGAGGAGAGAAGGAAGCTAGAAGAGAGGTGAAAGGCTAAAATATATTGGGCCACGGATGGTGTGGGAGCGTATCCGGCCTTATCTTCAGCGGCGATAAATGCCGTCCGCCGCCCTGGTTATCGGCTCCCTTATCGTGCCATCTGCTCAGATATTGCGTAAGCTCCGGATAGCTCCGCTGTGTCACAGTGGTTGGCTCCGTTACCGGACTATGGCCGCTGAATCTGTACGCATCCCGTTTCGGCATTCTGATGTGGTACATTTATACGCGATTTCCATACAACTAACGCCGTCCTGTTCAATTTCCCTTGGCTCCTCTTTGGGAGTTGATCTATTTCTCCTTATTGGGTAGTTCAACCACTTGGGACACCTTCTCATCCTCATCCTCGCCGTTAATAATTTTGCGGACGTTGACAACCTGGGAATGCACCTCTCCTTCGAACCTAAGCGATACCTCTTCCAAGCTGAGGCCGTTGGTCTCCACCCAGTACAACACGACAACCGCCAGTTCGAAAATATCCCAGGCCCCGTTGATGACGTAGAGCTTCCAACCAATGGTGGACATGGCGAACGGGAAGGCAAAAATGGGAATGAGAAGCACGGCGTTCTGCGTAATGCCACAGAGAGCGACGCCGAGACTGCGGATTTGGTAGCTGAGAAGTTCCGGTGGGTACATGAAGGAGACCGGGGTCCAGGCGAAACTGTACGAGCCCATGGCCAGAAACATCATGGCAATGTTGGCATAGATGCCCGGCTTGTAGTCGCTGTCGCCGTAGTACTTGGTTAGGGCGCCGATAAGAAAGAGGAAGACGGTGCACAGGCCTGTCGACACGGCCGTGATTGTCTTGCGGCCCATCTTGTCGGCCATGAGCGTGCCGATGATGGAAATGACGAGGCACCACGCGTTGAGAATGATGTTGATCTCGAGCTGCAGCGTGGTATCCGTAATGCCGGCATTGTTCAGCGCGGTGCCGAGGTAGTAGGAAAAGATGTTGGAGCCCGTCAACATGGAGAAGACGCCAACGGAGAAGACAATGAGCATCCTCTTGCGCAGCGAGGGTGTCTTGATGATGTGGGCAATGGTTGGAACCTCCAGATTTCTTTCAAACTCGATGGCCTCGATGATTTGGAGGTACTGCGCCTGCACGGCAGGAGACGTGGTGTCGCCATTGGACGTGGCCTGGGCCAGGGCGACGAGAGCCTTGTCCCGCTCGCCCATGAAAGCATACCAGCGGGGAGACTCCGGCACAAAAGGCAGAGTAACGACCGAGATGACCGTCAATAGAATCTGCACCAGGGTCGGGATGCGCCAGGCCCAGGTCGACAGGATGGCTGAAGTTCCGTATGTTATTCCTAGATGGGTTAGAAGCTATTTCCCACTGGCAAGGTCTTGGGAGAGGTTCGTACCAGACGACATGAGTGCTCCGACGTAATAGAGATCGGTAAAGGCACCCAGACCGAAGGTGCGGTACTTGTCCGGCAGGGTTTCGGCCAGGAAGGCCGGGCACGCGACATAAGTCCCCCCGACGCCGAAGCCAAGGATGAATCTTGCCGCCAGGAACATGCCGATATTCTGGGACGCAGCCTGGATGATCGAGCCGATGACGGCTATGATGGCTGAATAAAACATGGCTGGCTTCCTTCCAATGATATCGGGAACCTTTGCAACGATGATTCCACCGATCAAGGCCCCAACCCAGACGAAAGCCGAGTTGAGTCCAATGGTCGCATCAGTAAGGCTGAAGTAGTCTGTGTACGAGGGCAAGATGTTGAGGGCATTCATCATGGAGGCATCGTAGCCGAGCACCTGCTGGGTTAGCGACGACTTTGCATTTCCAGATAGAGCACTTACAGAGGCAGTGCTGAAAGAGGTCATCAACAGCAAGATGTTGACAACGAATGACGACTTTGGGACCCATGACGGAAATTTCCGCAGGTTGAGGACCAGCTGGTTGGTTGCCATAATAGCGGTTCTAGCGGTTCGAGCGGTTCTAGCGGTTCCGAACACTTTGGATACTTCCTACTGGAGCACAATGGGGCATAATGGAGCAGCAGTGGCTACCTTTTATCAAAACGGGGGGTCCGGAAGAGTGCCTCGTGGGAATTCCCGCTTATCCGACTTATCCCCCGTTAGGAGCAATTTCGAGTGGAAAAACACTGACAGTATCTACACTTGTACGCCAAAAAGATATGGGATAAGCAATTGCCACGCATCGCCCGTTGCCGGCGGCGAACACGTCCAGCCTATCTTGCCGATTGTTGTAGAAAAAGATCGATCCGGCAAGGCATTTGTGCCGGTATTGAGATATATCTCAAGAGAAGCAGCCACGCCTATCGTGTATCTCGACTGGCATCTTTCAGCCATGACGGACCATATCGAGCAACTCATTACGCGGCTTTCGCTAGCGGAAAGGGTCTCCCTGCTAGCGGGTGCTGACACCTGGCAGACCCAGGAGATCGGTCACCTGGGGATTGGATCGCTCAAGGTTGGTGATGCAAGCTCGTCTATTTGTACGCCCCCAACCTGAAATTTTCAGACCACCGACGGCCCCTCTGGTGCGCGCGGACAATGCACTGTCGAAGGCCCCACGGCGGCCTTCTTGCCGAGCCCGGTCTGCCAAGCGGCTACGTGGTCGCGGGATTCGCTCCGGGGCGTCGGCCGCCTGCTCAGCCGAGAGGCCAAGACAAAAGGGGCGGAGATCCTGCTGGCGCCCACGATTTGCTGTGCGCGCAATCCGCTCGGCGGACGCAATTTCGAGTGTTTTGGCGAGGACCCGTTTCTGTCGGGCTCTCTGGCGATCGAGTATGTCGCGGGAGTGCAGGAGTCGGGGGACGTGGTCGCGACGGTGAAGCACTTGTGAGCTTCGATCCTTTTTTGGCCAGCTGTCTCTGCGAATCCTAATCCGGCTAGTGTCGCAAATGAACAAGAGACCGATCGGCACACAGTCAATGCCACGATTAGCGAAAAGGCGCTGCGCGAGATCTACTTGAAGCCGTTCGAGATGGTCATCCGCTCCGACACGCCGCCAGGCTGCTTGATGACGGCTTACAACCAGGTCAACGGCCAGCACATGGACATGAACAACCTTCTCCAGACAGTTCTCCGAGACGAGTGGAATTTCCAAGGCCTGGTCATGAGCGACTGGGGCGGCACGAACTCGGTGGTGGAAAGTGTCGTCGCCGGCTGTGATCTCGAGATGCCAGGCCCCCCTGACAAGCGGGGCAGAAAGCTGCTGGCTGCCCTCGCTGCGGATACCAGCGGCGAGTTGGAGAAAGCCGTCGACGCTTCCGTGCGCCGCGTGCTGTCTCTCGCCAAACGGATGAAGCTCTTGGGCCTCACCAACTCCGAGGCCGAGGCCACTCGTCACCGTGGCGAGACATCGGCGACGAGCGAAGACGACATTCGCTTCATGCGCCAAGTCGCGGCCGCCGGCATTGTGCTGTTGAAAAATGAGCACAAGAATCTGCCCTTGACTTTCGACGGGCCGCAGTCACAGCAGGTCGCCTTTATCGGGCCTAATGCCATGTTTGGCACGCCCGGTGGAGGAGGTTCCGCGACGATGAACCCACAGTATCTGAGCCAGCCGATGGACTCGTTCAAGGCGGCGGCGGTCGCGAAACAAATCGATGTCTCGGTGAAGTACAGCCCAGGAGTCCTCATCAACAAGTGGCTGCCGCTCTTTGCAACAGACCAGTGGAGTGCCCGCGACAAGCCGCACGACCCCAAAGAAAAGACCACGATACGCATCGATTTCTTTGCCACGGCCGATTTGTCGGGCCCTGTGGTCGCCACGCAGTTCCGCGACAACTCGGAGGTGGACTTGCTGGACACCGCGCCCGCCTGCCTCATGCAAGATCCCATACCTCCTTATTCACACCGAATCACGTCAACGGTCACGCCCAAGACCACGGGCCTTCACTCGTTCAGCCTGTCCAGCGTCGGCGAATCACGACTCTCTGTGGATGGCGAGGTAATGCTGGATAACCACGGATGGAAAGAGTACGGCGAGACCTTTTACAGCTTTGGCAGCACTGAAATACGCGCGTCGAAACAGCTGGTTGCCGGGACGTCTTACAGCATTGTTGTCGAGAGTTTCACCAAGCCGTGGACGCCGGGCGACCGAGAGCTTACGTTTGGGTCTGCGCCATCTGTCCGGCTTGGATACCAGGAGCAGCTACCAGACAACATGATTGCCGAGGCGGTCCAGCTCGCAAACGAGAGCGCTTATTCCATCGTCGTTCTGGGGCTGAACAATGAGTGGGAGAGCGAAGGCTTTGATCGGCAGGACATGCGTCTTCCCGGCGCACAAGACGAGCTGGTTTACACATTGTTGCGCGAGTGCAAGCGGCCGGAGACACTCATTTTCGTCAACCAGTCGGGCTCACCGGTCGAGCTGCCTTGGGTCGCGGACGCCGGCACGCTCCTTCAGGCGTGGTACGGAGGCCAAGAAGCGGGGAATGCGCTGGCTGACGTTTTGCTGGGAAGCACGAATCCGTCTGGACGCTTACCAATCACATGGCCACGCAAGTATGCTGATTTGCCATTTGCCGCTGGGGAGACGTGGCCTGGGGTCGGGGGCACGGTGCAGTACAGAGAGGATGACAAGGTTGGCTATCGGCACTACCTCGAGGCCGGGATTGAGCCAGAATTTTGGTTCGGCTACGGGCTTAGCTACACTGATTTCGACAGCGAGCTCACGGGGACAACCGAAACAGCGGATGCGTGGACTTTCACAGTCTCGGTCACCAACCGAGGATCCCGCGCCGGCGAAACCGTCGTCCAGATCTACGTCTGGCCTGCTGTGGAGGAGAAACAGAAAACACTTGCAGCATACCACAAGACGGGCATACTGGGTCAGCAAGAGACGGTGTCTGTTGTTCTCGTTATCAGAAAGAGAGACCTGGCTGTGTGGGCGGATGCCGCATGGGTTCTGTCGGGAGGTGACTACTGTTTCGGCCTAGGAAAGCATGTTGGTGCCGTCAAAGAGTCGGCCAAGCTGCACCTTGAGAAGACGAGAACTTGGCTGGCATCAGAGTAAAGTCGGGCCGACTGGAAAAGATAACAAGATGAGGCAAAAAGTGGGATTAATTGCGCAGTACTCCGTACACTTCAAGTGCCCCAGGCGAGCGGATCCGGCGGAGTAAAAAATGTTGCAGTGTCACGTAGCGAGGGTGCGCGACTTTTACGCGTACTCTCGGGACCCAACTAATTTGCATGGAGCAATAGACTAATCAGCTTAGGTCGTGCCACGACGCACCCGTAATTTGAATTGGAGCTCCCGTACTCCCCGTATTCAACCTAGCGCAAGAAAAATATTTGGCCAATAGAGGCCAAACAATCATAGTGCAACCCCGCCCTACGCTCCACCGCATCTGATCGGCAATCTCCCCCCATTTCTGCAGTGGTGGCGTACGGAGTAAGGCTTGTGCAATCCAGTTCGCGTGGCCGGTGTGGTAACACCTTCCTTTAGTTTCACCTCCGATAGTACAATTTCGGTTGTGTACCCCAGGTCACGGTACTAGAAGTGCATTGTTACTCGGGATCCACTGCAGAGGTTTCCGAATGCGGGTGGGGTGTCCGAATGACCTACCCCCCGCCAGATGCCCCACGACCCGGTATCCTTGATGTGTACTCGTACGGGTACTCTTACGAGTGCTGCCCTCCATTCTAGCTGTCTGCCCGCCATCAAGCTATCCTCTCCGCTTTCGGCACCTACGCAGCTAAACTCGTACGGCCGTTACCAAGGAGGCGGTGACATGGCCAGGCCAATGTAAAGTTCCACCAGGAGAGCCACCTCCGGTACAATGATCTAGCCCGGTTGGTCTAGACAGTGAATTCGATACTACGGGCATTGATCACAAGGGCAAGGGCGTGTTGCTTCACTTATCTGATCTCGGGCTTTTGTCGATTTATGGATGAGAACCGGGAGAATCTCAGGTGTGATTGATACCCAGGACACATTTTCAGGTTGTGCGGCTAAGTCAATTCAAGCCCAAGAGGCCTACGATAAATGATCCGTCCTTGTTAAAAAATTTGAATACACATGTGCATACCTGCAATACCCGAAGACATGGCATTTCTTATTGTGTGCAGCTTGCATCCTCGACGAGCTGATTTTTATACATAAGAGTACAAAACGGATTTGAATAACATACTCGTAGTTTGTCCAAGTCGACTCTAACAATAGTTGACTGCGCTATCGAATCTGCCGACAAGAAATCCCCCTAGAAACATGCCGGCTATCACCGATGAGAAGTATCCCACATTCATCGTCATGACCGCGACCATGCTTTGGCCGTGTCAGTACGACACATGTCTGGTTACAGACTAAACGGTGAATTCACTTACAGTAGATATCCCACGCCTCCAGTGATAGCCTCGACCGCACCACGCGCAATCTCCTTTCCCGCATTAAAGAGATGACCAGCCGGTGCCTTTTCTGCACTGGGAGAGTCGCTTCCGCTGGACTGCGACGGCGGCTTGTTTGCGAGGACTGTTCTGCGAAATGCTAGGAGGCCCCGGTGAATGATGGCTAGAAAAATAAGAAAGATGCATGTGCCAGCGTACTGCCCAGTACTATTGGGTGTCCAAGCAGATGAAAAGAGGGGCGTCAAATGGGAATAGAAAAAAGTCATGCTCATTTCTGACATGGTCATGTCATCCATGCCTGAATCCGAAGTCGTGGTAGCTGAGGTCGCGGAGGAGGTTGATGACGCCATGGACATGGCCATGGAAGAGGTCGACGATGTCATGGCCATAGAGGAGGCCGAAGATGCCATTGCCATGGAGGCCGTCGACAAGGTCGCCACCATGGACATAGCTGAAGTCATGGTGAATTTTTTCCCGACTGGCTTTCTTTGTTCAAAGAGAGAAGTAGGGAGTGGGAAGATATCAAATAAAATATGCCAAACTACGATCAGCCACGAGGAGGGAAGCTGCACTCTTTAATATCCCCACGGCAAAACAGATCACAAGCCATTCGAAACCCAAAAAGTTTCCGGTGAGATCGTCTGCGTGAAATATTTCGAGTTACTGGGACTAATAGAAACGTGCGAGAATTGGTACGAACGCGTCAGAAGAAACCTGCTCACACACTTGTCCCCTTTGGCGCTTCAGCCCACCCGCAATGTAACAGCCAGAAAAGCATCGTGACTTGCGCACAGTGTCCAGCCTTGACAGACCTCGAAAGCACATGCGAGCACTCGTCCCCGTACATATTACCACAGTGCAAGTAAAACTTCTGGCTCCCTTGCCGCAGAGAGTTTTATCTTGCTCATGTCCAAGCCATTGGAGACTCTAAGCTCGCTCGAAGCACGGACCCATACTTTACCTCGCGTGCGGACAATTGCGTCCCAAACCGGCACTTGCACACCTTTTCGCCTCAAACTTGCTCAATATCCACTCTGCAGTACAAGTACAGCACTTACGTGGGACACGCGGGAGGCGAACAGAAATGAGCCAATGAAGGTTTTTTTTTGCTAGGTAGAGGCATCGTCCAAGGTACGGTATAACGTGGATCATGGGACGACACGTTTTCTATCCACAATCGCTTAGCTGCAGTAACCAAAGGTGTCACATAGGCCGAACAGTCTCAAGCGCCTCCATGACAGATGATGCAGTACGGGAGGGCTTTGGTAAACCGAGGCCCCACATCATGGCGTGGTGCGAGCACGTTGTCCTATAAGTTGGGCCGCCCCAATTCCCATCACTCAATGCAGCCTGCAACCTGAGAGACGTCGCTTCAGTTCTGGTCAAAATGGGACGGATCACCGCCGCTGTGCTATTCCTCTGAGACGTTAATCTGCAAGATCTCCGTCCGAGGGCTGAAAGCTCTATTTGGCTCACTACGGTAGACCGACTAACAATGAAGATGAACACGCTCGGGAAGGCCGCTGCGGACATATTCGTCCTAAGAAAAGCAGTGCGTGTAGTAAGTACTAAGAGTAGAGACGTTTGGCTTGAGCGACCAAGTTGAATCGGCCCAAGATGCTTCCTATGATAGGGCCCCTTTCTAAAGTTCTATAGGTTAGTTTTCAATACGTGGTCGTTTCACATCTAGCAATATGTACCACTATCCGTGTCCACCTCTTCTTCTACTTATCGCCTTCGAAGTTGTCGCCATCGTGGTAAGCGTTTGAATGGCCCTTGCTTGGAAGCGGTGAGCGCTGCAGCGAATGGGGTTGAGACTGGGACGGCGTCGGCTCCCGCACAAACTGTGTCAAGACGTTGTTGGAATCAAACTGCACGAAACGATGTGCTCTGTAGTTCCGCTGAAAGTTGCGGTGGTGAGTGCCGTCCTTCAATGGACTATCTCGTAAGACTCGATGACCGATTTTATTTTTCCAAGTCTGCATCTACTCCTCCACAACTGGTACACCGAAAGAGCAGGCTTGAGCGTGATTTATTTAATGCTTGGTATTTCATAATCTTATGTAGTACTAAATGCTAGACACTGAGCCCAGACGAAAACTGGATGTACGTTGCCTGGACCGGCGCCACGACCTCCCGGTAGAATGTGGCCCGGAATCTTTCCATCTCAAACGTGTTTTGGTTGTCTGGGCCCGGGAAGCAGAACTTGATGCACTTTTCTGCTGCGTAGCCGTACGAATTCCCCGCAGTTTGGTAGACCTCATCCAATCTGCTTTTCGCTGACGCGTAGCGGGCTTTACTCGTCATATACGTAGTATCGCGTGTAGGGTCCTTGCCTAGGCACAGCTCGACAAGCAGAATGCCGAGGAAAACCACGATCTCGTTGGGGACCTGCAGTATGTCTTGTCTTGCGTATGTGCTCTCGCTTCCTCGAGGCATCTGTTTAGGTGTCGCAAAGTCGTACAGAAAGCAGGGACGCTCGGCAAACTTTTCTCCGTCGCTCTCACGCTTTTCAAGGAAGAGTCCCACCTGTCTTCCATCCCAGTCGTCGTCGATCCATGGCCCGGCGCCCAGGTGCAAAACTAGCCAGGCCGTATAAGCAGCTAGGCCGCAGCGTGCTTTCAGAGATAGATTTTGGTGATACTGCGGCAGGTGGCGAAAGGGGACCAGACGCGTGATCTTGGCCTCGTCGCTATTGTTGTGACTGAGGCGAAACTGTCGGCCGTGGTTTTCATCGTGGTCCTGCAGCACATACTCCCCTGTAGACGAGGCTACAATGGTACACAGGCTGGTCACGGCCCGCGGCTCTAGTGAACGATCTCGTGTATCGACTCGAGAGGGACTAAACGCGAATTGCAGAAGAGATGGCGTCGGTGGCGGCGTCACGGGACCAGAAGCACTCTTGCGGGGGACACAACTCAGGCCAGCAGTCGCCGTGGGCTTTTCGGCTGCATGGAGCTTGCACCAGCGAGGCGTGTCCTGCTGATACGACACAGCAATGTTGAAGTCTGGTCGGTCTTTCGACTCGTAGATGTTCAAATCCAACTCGAGAGCGGCCTGGTGAGAAGTCGAACAGGCGCAATGGAGGCCGGCTGACAGGGCGCGGTGCAGCGAGCCCAAACATAGGCGCAGGGTGTTGCAGCTGCGCATGTTGAAGCGCTTGTTGAGGTTCTGCACAATCTGGCTGTCGTCCTCAGCCTGAACCTCGGACTGCTCGCCGTTAAGGCATTCTCGCAAGTCCTTATTAAGTACCCGCAGCCGATCGATGACTGACCCGAGCTTCTTCACTTGGATGCTGTTCTTGATGCGTTTCCATTCCAACGGCGAAGCACGGGGCGTCGCGCCCATCTGAAAGACCAGGTTAGTCCGTGGTTGAAAGGCCGCCTCTCTGTTTCGCATACTTTTTGCTTTAGATCAATATCGAGCTTCTTCGTCAGCTTCTCCATCGTCTTCTCCATAGCTTGGATTCTGTGCAACACTTCATCGGCAATAGCTGGAAATTTGAAATCTAAGCATTCACGCAGCTGATCCTTCGTCGGATCTTGCAGTCCAATGCTCGCCAGCGTTTGTCGGAGTTGGCGTTCCTGCAGCCCAAGGTCAGTGCGGAATGTCCGGATGTAATTGTCGTAGTCTGTGTAGGATTTGACGGTTTCGGTGTATTGCTCAGTAACCCAAATCAATATGGGGATGGCTCCTAGCGCCAACCCTGTCGCTTCCGCCATGACGCTCTTCTGGCAATCGTGGGAATGACGTGAAAGGAGCAAAGAAATTTTATTGCGGCTCTCTCGTTTTCCCTCCCACTTCTTTTCAACCGGCTCAATCCTTCATAAGGATGCGATATCGTAACCCCGCCATGCAGGGCGAAAGGGCCGTGGTGGGGGGGGTGTCAGCAAGAGCCTCAAAGCAACCCAATAGTGGCCCGAGACGACCACACTGCATGAACCGCCCGACGCGCATAGTTGACAGCGGACGAACGTAATGCTATTTCATTCGCCGCGACAACGGAATGCGAGTGCCTAATTTTCATGCGCATGACCCATGCTGCATGTCGGGAGTTCTCGGAAACTTCGCATAAGAGGGATCATGTTAATGTTGCTTCAGCCCGCCACAAGAGGGGAAAGATTGAAGGGAGAGATAGACTCAACAGTGTTGCGCTCAGTTGTAAGATTACAAATGCACCCCCTTCTCACGACCGAGGGCACGACCAACAGAAATATCGTTGGGCAATCGGTATCCCATACGAACGGCCAGACGCTCGCCGTATAACTAAACGATGGTGGCCGCGCTCGTCTCTGACACCTCGACGTCACGGTCTCTCTCAGACGCGTATGAGCAGTGCATGCAATCGCTCGGCATCTTTGTCCAGGCCGTCCGCAAGCCAGACTGTCTGATGCGCTACTATGGTTTTGTCAACGTCACAGACATCATTGATGAGTACGGAAGAGCAAAGATATGGGGGAGCCAAACCAAGGCCAGTCTGCCAGCAAAGGCCCGCGGCTCTCTAGACGACGCTCTCAGGCATGACAACGACCTGAAATGCCAAGTGCGGGAAATACTTCTTCGTCTAACTGGAATCCTTGAACAAGGTAAGCTAAAAGCGATTTGGCCTCGTGCTGTTTTGCCATCCCCCACCTACTGCTTTTTTTGCCTCAATGTATTCACACTCTTTGGTAGCAATACCCATTGCCAATCGAAAAGATGATCCCGCTCTTGGGTCTGACCAAGGCTCTATCGCCAGCGTTAGCGCAGAGTCGGACGGCGGCACGGATGACGACTCTGACTGCGAATGGGGATTCAGCACAAGCTTCCGTGCAGAGAATGATAGCCCGACCGCCGGTGTCACCGATGTCACTGATATGAGCACCGAAGGCATGGATGGGCGTCCAAACGAAAACAGGTGTAGGCCTGGCCGGGTAGCCAGAATATGCGTTCTTGTTGAGCAAATACAGTCGCAGATCCGGTCGCTTTTTGATGTCTCCTCTCTGCTGCGGCGGCCGAGGGTACAGGACATGTACCTTCACTCTGTCAATTCCAGATCCGACCCACCTTCAGGGCCACCAGATGTTATGCCGTTCAACGTGGTCATGAAAGTCCTAGATGAGAGACACGTCAAGGAAAAGGTGCTACAGTGGCAACGCCTAAACAAGAACGGACCAGACAGGTCGTGCCTCGGTGAGCCTAGCGCTGCCGAGAAAATTGAACAGGAAATCCCATCGTTCGATTTGATCCAGGACGACAATTGGCTCTGCCAGCGGCTAGCACTGGGAAACACGAGGCGTCGGGACCAGCTGCAGTACTGGAAAGTACACCCCTACGAGGCCAGCTCGGAGTCGGTGGCAGCGGAGCCAGTGCCAGAGCCAAAGCACAAGGTCAAGGTCGGGAGCGAGGCGTCGACTATTCGGCCTGGGCCAAGGTCCCAGGCTACCTCCCGGCAGACTGTCTCCACTCGACAAAGCTTTTCCACGGCTGCTTACACGGATGTCTACAACACCAAAACGGCCGAGCGTGCGCGGACGACATATGCGCCCTCGGCCTCAAATCAAGATCGCGGAAATGGCATCCCAGACCCGCCAAAAGCTGACAGTGGAGCGACTACGTTTCCTTGTCCTTATTGTGGGATGGCACTTGACACGGACGAGATGAAAGAGAGACAGGCATGGAAGTGAGTTCACCCTACAAAGACGAGGGTTCTACGGCACCCTGCCGCTCTCACCTGCAACTTGCCGTCACATCCATCTAACACGAAAACTAGGCGCCATGTATTTCATGACCTTCGGCCTTACGTGTGTACTTTCGATAACTGCAACAACGGCAGCAAACTCTACGCTAGCCGCAATGCCTGGATATTTCACGAGCTTTCAGTTCACAGGCGTCGATTTGTCTGCAATCAGTCAGGCTGTAATACCGCTTTTAAAACGGAAAGCGGGATGGTGGCGCATATTCAGCGCGATCACTACAGCAGCCCACCTTTCATATCATCGGATGATCTCGCTATCACTGTTGACCTCTGCAATCGACCAGTCGACATCAACAAGCCTGTTCCGGGCCAGAAGTGCATACTCTGCCAAGAACCTGTCGAATATGTGAAACGCCTGCAAGAGCACCTAGCTGTTCACATGGAAGATATTGCACTCTTTGTGTTGCCCAACGGTGCCGACGTGGATGATGCCAAAGGAGCATCTGGAGCCTCACTGAAGGTTGCCGCCGAAAATAAGGCCAGAGATGATGATTTCGGGTCAGACGCTAGAAGTGTCGAACTCTCCGGAACCCGGCACGAGCGCGCACAGGATCCAGCGATTTTCTCCAAACTCGTACTAAGTGAATTAGACAGCTTTGCATCGAAATGCAAGAATTGGGACATAAGTGAGCTAAAATTCGCAGAAACGGGCTCCTCATCTCCATCGACGCCGAACAGCACCGCCAGTCCTCATACTCAGAAGCTCAAGGCACAGGAGATCGAACAGAGCAAAACAGAATCGGAGGCTGACGAGGGCGAAACGATAAAACGAATACATGAGTACGAACAACAGGGCGAGTGGCAGAGGTCGCAAGGCTACAAGCGCAGAGGGTGGAGACGTTTAAGACGAAGTTCGGGGCCGCCCATGTCACCACGCTAGATGCCATGGGTCAGCTTGGGATTGCATGTTTCTATCAAGGCCGTTGGGAAGAGGCCGAGAGGCTGCTTTCGGAGGATTTTGAGGTTTCAAAGGCGAGCCTTGGGCCCAGCCATCCTACCACACTGACCAGAATGGCGCAACTTGGAGAAACATACAGGAAGCAAGGCCGTTTGAAAGAGGCCGAGACCGTGTTTGTGGAGGTAATAGAGGCTTGGAGGTGATGGAGGCTTCAGGCTTCAAAGGCGAGCTTTGGCCCAGCCATCGTATCACACTGAACAGCATGGTGCTCCTTGGAGAAATATACAGGGATCAAAGTAGTTGGGGGGAAGCGGAGAGCGTGTTTATAGAGGCGACGGAGGCTTCTAAGTCACTTGAGCCTGATGGTCTTTTCTGCTGAGAAGCATGTGGCACCTTGCTAAAACGTACGAGTGCCAAGGCAGGTTGGAAGAGGCGAGAAGCCAGCGCGCACAGTATGACAAGTTGAGCGTTAATGGATAATTACCCCATAAGAAAGAAGGAGCAAGTAACGTATTTCTCTTGATTCAGATGATGTCGCCTGTTCAACTTCAGAGCCGAGTTCAAACTGACCCAGGGCGAAGCCTGTCGTCCCCGGCCAGGACAGATGTTTGAGACAATGCCCCGCATGTGCCTTGACAGTTCCGCCGATAACCACATCAGCTGCTGCTTGTGTCAATCATAAACCCCTTGTGAATCTTTGTACTTGCGGCATGTCTATCCAAGATCGGCCCCGGGAAACCTTGGGGGGACTGTGTAATCGCTAGCTAAATGCTTGGGAGAAAGGCTTCTGCCGCTGAGGCTACCCCCCATCGTTCAATTATGATTCCAATGCAGCAGCGAAGCCTCGGTGATGGCTGTAGTGGTCTAGATAGATAAAATGCCCTCTAGTCTATTCACGTTCATACTCTAAGACGTCCTAGACGCCTCCCGTTCCTCCTTGCTCAATGTCGGGTCGTTCTCGGTCCAGGCGGCACATTGTCCTCTTGCCTTGGGCACGTTCACGCAGGCGATCATTGCGAAGCCGACAACGCTCATCGCCAGGGAGAAGGGGAACCCCTTCCAGGTGCTCCCGGTGTGGTCGATGATGACGCCGGAGATGATGGGTCCGATCCAGGCCGTCGATTTGCCAAAGAGTGCCCACAGCGAGAAGAAGGTGACCTCGCGGCCCTTGGGAATGACGTCTGCCAGCATAGTGGCCGTAAAGGCATAAAAGGGGGCAATGGCAGCACAGTCGTAGACGTTCCAGGCCCAGATCTCCCAGGCCTTGTGGTAGCCAAAGTTGTTGGTTCCGATGCCGATGCAGCCTAGAGGGTCAGATGTGGATGGTCTTGGGGTTTGGAAGAGAGGAGACAGTGGACCTACCCCAGACGGGGGACACGAGGAGGAAGCCGCAGATCCACATGAGCATAGGCTTCGTGGTAATGTGCCAGTAGCGCTGGACGGCCCAGAGGATGGCGATGCCGACGGCGTTGGAGATGCCGGCGACAATGTAGAGCTCGGTGGACTTGATGGTGTTGTAGTCGAGGATGGCGTTTTGGCAGAGGCCGACGAGCTGGTTGGTGGTGGCGTAGCCGTCGGCGAGCATGAAGTAGCCGCAAAGGTAGAGCCAGGTCTGGCCGAGGTGGCGGCAGTTGCGGAGGAGCTGCCAGTAGGCCTTGATTCCCACAGAATAGTACGTCTGTCCGGGCGGCAGGGCCTGGGCGCGCTTTTTCTCTAGGAAGAACCAGGGGGTGCCAATGAGGACCCAGAAGCCGGTGGCGATGCCGACAATCACCACGGCCGCATGCGTGTTGTTGGCGGTCGAGTCATCGGCGTGCAGGCCAAAGGCAGCGCCGATGGCGATGACGAGCACGAGCGTGTAGCCGATGCTCATGGCGGCAAAGGCAATGTTGCTCAGCTTGTTGCGCTGCAGCACCTGGCGCTTCACGTACTCTTCCTCGCTGATCTCGCCGCGCACAAAGGCCTGCCTGGTCTCCCTGGCGTCGGCAGTGTTGCGGGCCAGCAGCGGCAGCGAGGGCTGCCAGAAGCCCTGGCACAGGTTGTAGGAAACGGCTGGCCAGCGTCAGACACGGATGAAAGAATCGGACAAGACGAAGAGACTGACTGGTCAGGATATAAATCACAATGGCCGACTTGTACTGGTCGCCGTTCTTGAGGCCGAGAAAGGCAAACTGGGTGGCCCAGCAGACGAGAGTACAGGCCAGCAGGATCCAGCGCTTCCAGCGGCCGTAGTCGCCCATGGGGCCGAGCAGCAGCAGCAAGAAGCCGTTAAAGGCAAAGATAATGCCGTTGCTGGTGAGCGTGACGGTGTCAATGTTCATGGTGCGGCTGCCAAACTTGACCACGCACGGATCCAGGCTGTTGCTACAGTCCTGGGTGGGGTCGTTGCCGTCATGGCCGGCCTGGTTGAGGATGGACTGGAAGACTGGCAGTGTGAGTGGGAGGGCGGGAAAAAAAAGGAAGCTCGAACAACATACTAAGAGGCGCATAGCTCAGCGTGCCCGCGCTGTTGTTGGCAAAGTAGTAGCCATACCAGGACAGAAGCTCCCAGCGGCCGGTGGGCTGCTCGCTGTCGAGCTCGGCGACGAGCTCGCGGGCCCGGGCCGACACGCTCAGCTCGCCGACCTCGATCACATTGAGATCCTTCTCCTTGAGGATGTCATCAGAGGCCTCGGCGATCTCGGTGGATCTATCGTCTGCTGCCATCGTGTCTTGACTGTGGGAACATTCACCCTGACACTGGGGGGGGGGATGGGACAACGAGGTCCCGGACACATGTCTCGGTATATATATACATGCATCCTAGGAAATTATCAAGAAGCGTGAGGACAACCAATAGATACAGCCAGACCGCCCATGGAACAGCGCTTCCGTAGGGCGAATTGCGCAATCGTAAATGTCATCTCGCCACCTACATATCGTATGGCAGATGGACAAAGATTAAGGAAAAGTGACCTTGTTGAGGACCGCGAGCGGCAGATACGCATGCCCACAAAAGGACCCAAGGCCAAAAAAGTTCCCTTTTTGGGGAAGAGCCGAGGGCACCTAGCGGCTAGGCCCCACAGCGACAGGGGCCGCTAGAGATCGCGTGCGATAGCGAATCGGCTGCGCTACTTTGCCCGACAACCGGAAGTGTGTCTGATCCGGCAGCCAGCTCGGGCAACAAGCGGAGAGCTCGCGCGTGCCGCGGAGCTGTTTCTCTTCCGTCTTTTTTTGCTTTCGCTCGTAGACTTCACGCTGACCTCCGTTCCCACCCACACCTTTTTCTCACCATGGCCGAGCCCAAGCTGCCGCTGACTTTTGCGGCCGTCCCGCGTCGAGAGCGGCCGCCGCGGGTCTCGTGGCGGTGGAAGACGGCCCTGTTCGCGGCCGCGGTGCTGCTAGCCAATGGCTACCACTCGGTCGCGTTCCGGCGGCTGGCCGCCTCATGCGGACATCCCCATGCGTCGGCCAAAGACACGACGTCCTCGCTGCCACAGTGTCCGGCCCAGGCCGTGATCGGTCCGTCGGCGCGGCCAGACATCACGGAGAACAACGTGCACGGCCTCTTCCCCTCGGCGGCGTTCCGCAACCTGAGCATCAGCCGCCTGGCCGGCGCCGTGCAGATCCCGACGGAGGACTTTCAGGACATGGGCCGCATGGGCGAGGATCCTCGCTGGGACGTGTTTTATGATTTGCAGAAATATTTCGAGGATACGTTCCCGCTCTTGTATGTTGCGGTGAATCCCGGCCGTGCTGTCCGTTCAATGATTACCTCCTGGCCATTCTCTGATCGTGCAGGCACGCGAAGCTGCAGTTCGAGGTCATCAACGAGCACAACCTCCTCTACACATGGCGGGGCAGCAACGAGACGCTCAAGCCGGTTCTGCTGATGTCGCATCAGGATGTGAGTGGGAGGCGGAGCTTGGGAAGAGGTGCGAGGGGGCAAAGGACGAATCTAACTTGCGGCTTGGCAGACGGTCCCGGTAGCTGCGGACACGCTACCAGAATGGCGATACCCTCCCTTTAGCGGACACTTTGACGGGACGTACATCAACGGGCGCGGCAGCCACGACTGTAAGAACAACGTGGTGGCGATCCTGTCGGCGATGACGGCGCTGCTGGAGCAGGGCTTTGTGCCACAGCGGACGGTGGTGGCGGCCTTTGGCTTTGACGAAGAGGCCATCAACTACCGGTACGGCGCCGCCCGGCTGGCAGAGCACTTGCGGGGAGTGTACAAGACCGGAAGTAGCTCCGACGACGACGACGCCTTTGCCATTATCGTCGACGAGGGCGGCCTGGGCATCAACCGGCAGTTTGGCCGTACCTTTGCCACGCCCGAGACGAGCGAGAAAGGCTACCTGGACATCGTGCTAGACGTCCACGTGCCTGGTGGCCACAGCAGCATCCCGCCGGCGCACACGTCGATTGGCATCCTGGCCGCCGCCGTGACCCGCTTGGAGGCCGCCACCGACGCCAACTTCCCCTCGGGCCTGCGCGCCGACAACCCATACTACACTCTGCTGCGCTGCGCCGCCGAGGACGACGCCACCGTCGACATGTCGCCTGCCCTGCGCGACGCCCTGCGAGATGACGGCCCCGACGGACTGTCTCGGGCCGTCGCCCTGCTGGGCCAGGAGGCCGAGTCCGCCAGCCTGCTGCACACCTCCCAGGCCGTCACCATCTTCCACTCGGGCAGCAAGGCCAACTCGCTGCCGGCCTACGCCACCGCCCTCATCAACTACCGCATCGCCAGTGGAGAGACGCTCGACCAGGTCCGCGACAGACTCATCCAAACCGTCCGGCCCGTTGCCGAGCAGATGGGCCTGCAATTCCAGTTCGGGCCCGAGAAAAAGGACGACGAGGAAGACGATGATGGTGACGACTTCCCTCCCTTCACCCTGCGGCTCTCGTGGAAGGACACCGGCCGCGAGCCGTCCCCGGTGTCGACCACGGCCTCGCCCAGCTGGACGTATCTGTCAGGCGTCATTAAGCACGTCTTTGACGAGCCCGGCGTCGGCAACGACGTCCTCGTTTCCCCAATGTATGCCGGCGGCAACACCGACACGCTCTTTTTCTGGGACCTCAGCTCGCAGATCTACCGCTTCGGCCCCGTCCGCGCCTGGCACGATGAGGGCTGGGGAGGCGTGCACGACGTAAACGAGAGGGTGAGTGCCTTACCTGCTGCTCCGGTTCTTCTCTGGTTGCTAACTCTTTAGATCGCCCTCGATGCACACATGGAGGCCATTTTGTTCTTTCACGAGTTCATCCGCGTCTTTGACGAGGCGGACATGGCGTGAGGTTGTGATCTGCTTCTTTGATTTCGACTTTTATCAAGTCTTTGCTTTCGTCTATCATCATCCTGCCTCCAGCTCGCATCGTGTAAACTCGTGCCAGTCCGCCTTGATCTGCCCGCTCTCGAGGTCCTCGTACACGATGCCGACCTTGATGCCGATGTCGGGTGGCGCCGCTCCCCAGCATGAGCTGTCGCGGTCGGGCCGCGATAAGATCAATCGCTTGCCCACATCGATGCTGCACCACCAGGCGCGCAGACAGGCCGCGCGCTCGTAGCCGCACCAGATCGTCTCGCGACCGTGGCGCACAAGGTAGGCCTGGATCCAGTCGCGGTCGGCAGGGTCGTCGATCAGGACGCCGACGACGGCCAGCACAAAGAGAATGCTCATGTCGCCATGGTAGTGGCCGACACCGAGACTGAGATCGACGTCGAGGTCGCGCACGAGCGCGATGCAGCGGCAGGCCAACACCACAGACTCATCCAAGAGCCCAGACGCCACGGGCTCGAGGAGGTGGTACATGTGCACGGTGATGGCGAGGTATTGCAACCACAGCTTCTTGAAGAGGATCGGCTTTCGGGCGAGCTCGTCGACGCCCTCTGCATCGCCGGCCTCTCCCGGCGCCCACCGCAGCGCGGCCGGCAGGCTGTCGTGCCAGACGCGCAGACGATTCACCACATCGAGGACCATCTCCCGGTCTGGCGGCTGGTCGCCCATGGTCCAGCTGAAGGAGAGGCGGGCGGCACGGCCGAGGATTCCGTGCAATCGCATGCACTCGCCGTCCACCAGCTCGTCCGGCGTGGCATCGTCGCCGTGGTAGTGTCGGCTCTGCTCGAGCAGACCGTAGGCCTGCCGCCCCAGCATGGGAGGCGCCCGGTTGCAGAGCGCGTTGGAGCAGTCAAGTCGCGCTACCGAGTGGATGATGCGGCGGCCCGATGCCGTCGCCCACAGCGCGTCGACGAACTCGTTGGTCAGCGCGCAGGCCATGCGTAGATGGACGGACCACTTGTCGGGGTCGAAGACGAGGATCTGCAGGAAAAGACGGCAGTCAGCAATCGCAGGTGGGAAGCGGAAACAGAGAACAGAAACCAGAACAGAAATCATAACACACATCAAACCAGGCGAGCATGAAAATGGTGGCCAGATAGGCCTGACGATCGTGCCACGAAGCCGGGGCGATGGCCTGCAGCTGCCGCACAGCGCCGTCGTAGTAGGAAAATGCGCCGTGCATGCGGCTGACGTCGCCGCGGCTGCCCAGACGGCCAAGACGGCCACCAACAGTGCCCACGCTGTCCAAACTGCCGACATAGGCTGCTGACAAGGCGAGCACAGCCGCACGCACGTAGCTGTGTGTGCTGGCCATGGGGGCTATGTCGAGAGAGTAGAGGTCCTGAAGCGGCGAGATGGCAGCAAGTGGAGCAAACTGAGAGCAGAACACGGCCAACAGCTGCTGTTCTTCGAAGGGTCGCGTCGAGAGCGAGCCGGTGAGGCACGACAGTGATGTGCGTGGCGGGAGGACATAGGCGAGAGCACGGTCGGTACGAACTGACTGTGTCTGCCTGCTGGCTGGTCGAGGAGTCATTGCCGTTTGTGATGTTGTCGTCGGTGGCTGAGCGGCGCGGAAAGCGATCCGTCGGCGGCCGTAGCCCTCGCATTCGACGCCATATTCGTCGACACAACGGTGGCAGAACGGCCTGTGCTCGTCGCACTGGTTGGATAAAGAGAGCTGTGAGCAGGCGATCGAGATGCAGCAAACGAAGATGGCTGGCTGGCTACCTTTCGATGATATCGGCGACAGGTCCTATCGGATTCCATCAGCAAGCTGGCCACCAGTGACAAGATAGCAACGGAGACGGTGCATACCAGCACCCTTTGCGGGTTGCATTCGGCCTGGATTTCTTCAGCTCTGGTGAGGCCATTGTGATTTCGGCCAGCCGTGAAATGGATGGGGACGAGAAACAGATTGGAGGGGAGGATGGGGAAAGACAAAAAGAGGAAAAAGGAATAGATAGGGAAGGAGAGATAAGAAACGTGGGGAGAACGGGGAGTGCTCCTGCCAGATGCGGGCCGTTTGGTGCGGGCGCACCTGTCAGGTGAGGCCGTTTGGTGTGGGCGCACCTGCCAGATGAAGCACTTTTTCGATTTTCGGACACGTCCAAATCCATTGACAGCCTGACATGGTCCTCTTCAATTACGCCATCGCTAGCAAAATACGAATACACGGCGATACACGCACGACAGCCACCACAGCCTACATCACGTTAGCCCGCCCCATGGCCAGCAGTAGCGTGACGGCGACGCCTGTGGAGAGACCGGCCAGAAAGCCGCCTAGACCAAAAGGAGGAGAAGCGGCGCCGGAAACGGAGAGCACCGGGCCGGTCGTTTTTTCTGCGTTTTCTGCGACCCTCGCTGCAGGGGCGTCCCCTGCAGCGACCTCGGCCGCGATGCCGTCCTCGACCAGGCGGGCGCCGTACCCGGCCAGCACGGGCGGCGACACGTCCTTGTACAGCCACCGGGGATAGCGCTCGCACAGCTCCCAGGCCGTGTGAGTCAGCAGGCCGAGCTGCTCGGCCACCCAGGACTCGACCACAGCGCGGGCCAGCAACGGACGGTCGGGGTCCTCGGCGGGCACCACGCGCCGGGCCTCGAGACGGTCGAGCTGGTCGTCGATGCGGCCGCGCAGCTTCCGCAGCTTGTGGGCAAAGAAGTGGTCCTGGATCGAGGCGCCCAGCGGCTCGTCGGGCCGGATGCTGCGCAGCGACGTGCCGCTGTCGTCCAGGTCCGCCTCGGCAAAGTGCCAGCTCGTCACCATGCTGATGCGCTCGTCCGTCCCCGTCGCCCGCAACGCCGCGTGCCACGTGTGCGCCCCCTGCATCACCACCGCGCTGCCCGCCTGCGCCCCTCGCGCCTTGAGCACCCGGCCGCTGCCGTCTCGGATCGCCGTCTCGCCGCCCTCCATCGTCGCCGGATCGCTCAGCATCAGCACCACCACCACCTGCGTCGAGTCGCGGTGCCACGCGTCCGTCAGCACGTCGTCGTACGCAGACCCTTGGTCGCCCTTTTGGCCCCTCGTCGCCTTTTTGTTCTTATCGCCCTGGTTGTTTTTCGGCTCCTGGCCAGCCACGGCTGCTGCTGCCTCCTCCTCCTCGCCCAGCCGATACACGGCCTCCACGCCTCCCGCCCCCAGCTGCACATTGCAGTGTCCAATCTCCCCCCGGCGCCCCAGTATCTGCAGAGGGCGTCCAAAAGCCGTCTCCACGCACGCCCGCACGGCTGGATGGCACCACATTTCCCGGATCCACGTCGCTGTCTGTCCTGTCAGCGGCCTGCCTCCAGAAAATCTCGCTCGAAAGCTCTCTGTCCGATAGCACCCACCTCCTCATGGTAGCTGATTATGCATGGTGCCCGCGGCCACGATGTCAGATGCTTGTCCAGCACCTTCTTGCTCAGTAGTTCGCGTCGGATCATGTGCACGCCCTCGGCCGAAAAGAGCTGGAACGGCTCCGTGAAACACATGTCCGGCGTCTTCTTCGGCCGCTGCAGGCCCAGCTCCGAGAACGAATGCCGCGCCTTGGGCGGCTCAAACTCCAGGTGCACTTTGGGATCGAAAGGCTGCATCTTTCTTCTAGGTCCGATTGTGATGCAATCTCTGACACCATCAGAAGAGGCCGACCGGTCGATTTATAGCTGCCCGATCTCGAGCCATAATATTGCCTCTTTCGGTTAGATTGCCGATATCCCACTTCGGGGTCTGATCCACAACTCCATCGCCCGCCGATAATGAACCGGCGCAACGGGGCTGGATACAACAAATGACGAGAAAACCGGACAGGAAAACGGACGGAAACAAAAGGGGCAGGGAAAGGGACAAGACCAGGTGTGATCTAGACTGCGGACGGACAGCTCGACCATGAGCCTCCTCGGCACCTCTCTGGAAACGGCTGCTCTGCTGCCCAAGAGCAGCCATGGATCTGACATTGCCCTCGAGGCCAAGATGCGTCTGGTCAACAGAGTGAGAGAAGAGCCTCGCTCTGCGCTTCCCACGGCATGATTAGCATACTGATATTCCGGAAACGCCAGGCCATTGACCAGATCGGCTTCACCGGGTACCATGTGAAGCTCTTTTGCCTCTCAGGGTTTGGGTGAGCGTTTCCCATCCCTGCCCGTTCGCACTCATACTTACGGGCCCCTTCCTCCCCAGGTACGCAGCCGACTCGCTCATGGGCTTCCTCATCAGCATAGCCGCTGACCAGGTCGTCGCCGAGTACCAGCCGTCGTGGCACCGCGCCGGCCAGGTCGCCCTCTACGCCGGTCTACTCCTCGGCTCGCTCTTCTGGGGTGTGGGCGCCGACGTTCTCGGCCGCAGGTGGGCCTTTCACCTCTCGCTCTTTGTCTGCGCCTTCTTCGGCATGCTGGCTGGCCTCGCTCCCGGATACGCCGTCTGGACCGTTTGCGTCGCCTTATCCGGCTTCGGCGAGGGCGGCAATATCGCCCTCGACGCCACCGTTTTTCTCGAGTTCCTGCCATCCGACAAACGCTGGCTCGTCGCCTCGCTAGCCTGCTGGTGGGGAGTCGGCCAAACCACCGCCGGCCTCCTCGCCTGGCCCTTGATGGACCGCTTCAGCTGCCCCCTGGACGGACCGGCTACGTGCACTCGCCACAACAACATGGGCTGGCGCTACCTCTACCTCGCTGCCGGCGCCCTCGTCCTCGCCATGAGCTTGGCCCGCCTCCTCCTCGTCCATCTCCACGAGACGCCCAAATACCTCCTCTGCCAAGGCCAGGACGACCAGGTTGTTGCCCTCTTTGCCGAGCTGGCCGACACGTACGACCGCCCCTGCGACCTCACCGTCCAACACCTGCAGGCCTGTGGCGCCATCACCAGCGCTCACTCCGCCGCCCACGGCAGCCGCCATCCCTGGTGGTCCGAGCTTCGCATCCACTTTACGGGCCTCTTCACCACCCGCCGCATGTCCTCGTCCGTGTTGCTTCTCTGGCTTGCCTGGGCACTCATCGGCCTGGCTTATCCTCTCTTCTACATGTACCTCCCAGAATACCTGGCCAGCCGGTTGAAGGATGCCCCTGACTCTCCAAGTCTCGGCGTCTGGCAGAGCTTCGCCTTGACCAACCTGTGTGCCATACCTGGGCCGATCGTCGCCGGCTTCTTGTGTGAGCTCGAGACCTTTGGCAGAAAGGGCACAATGTGTTTTGGCTCCATTCTCACGAGTACGTTTCAACCTTGTATCACACTCTTTGAATTGACCCTCGCACCAACATTCTGACACCACCCCAGTGATATCTTTCATTGGCTACACCACCGTGAGCAGCCCAGCTCAGAGCCTGTTTTGGAGCTGCGCCATCTCCATGTGCATAAACGTCTTCTATGGTACTCTGTACGCCTACACGCCAGAGGTGTTGCCCTCGGCCCATCGTGCGACCGGATACGGCGTGGCCCTGGCCATGAACCGCCTCATGGGAATTGCCTCAGCGCTCATCATGAGCATCTCGGGTACGGCCACGGTCATGCCGCTCTATGTCTGCGCCGCATTGCTGGCTGCTACTTGTGTCGTGTCCTTAAGCTTTCCCATAGAATCGAGAACCGAAACAGTGGAGTAATAGTACCACCTACCCACGCAATTTATGGCGTTATTAGCCTACCATTATCTAGAATATAGTAGACAATAATAGGCTACGATCTCCCGGTTACTTGCGTGTATAGGATTTGAAAAGCTGCGAGTGGCATATAGACTATCCAAACCGTCTAGCGTTGAACGGGTACTAAGTAACACCACAAATCAAACAACAATCTAATACGTAGCGGAGAAACACAGAGGCCGATTATAAGACTCGAACCAAGAAAACGAAATGCATCGATGCGAGCACGCACATAGCCGTCTAGTGAACAACAATCATACATGAAAAGAAATGTAGGAAAGAAAAAGAGAGGGATTGTTGAATGCAACATCGTCCACGATACCCTTACTCATCATCCGTTCCACGATAGATGATGAACCAGCCGTTCAGGTTTACCGGGCTCTTTGCAGCGGCCACAGCCACCTAGGGAAATTCATCACCTTCTTTCTCGACCAGCTCGACGGGCTTCTCGTCGGGAAAGTCGCGGTTTAGCTCCTCGCGGAAGTCAGGATGGTCGCGCAAGAACTCGCCATCCTCGCCCGAAAAGGCGTAGCGGCCGGTGCGTCTCGTGTAATGGATCGACTTCTTCATCCACTTGTCATAGTTCTTGCCGAGCCCTTCTCTGTGTTCGGCCCAGTCCTTGTCGCTCATCAAGTCGCGAAAGTGGCGTTTCCAGGTGCCGTCGAACCTGTAGTACGTGAGGTCGCGCTTAATTTTATCGTCGTTTCGTATCGCCCGACTGCTCCGGTAAGTCTCATCGCAGCACATAGCGTTTGACGGGGAATACACAGTCTCTACACGCACAAATTCCCATCCCTGTAGTAGTACATGAGCGTGGTGTACTCCTCCGACGCCGGGGGGCCGTAGTCGATTTGATACGTGTCATATAGTCGACGTCCTCGTTGATATAGACGCCGTAGCTGGTCCGGTCCATGGGCGGTACACAAGGCCGCTGCCACACGTGCTGGCAGATGATGTCGTACATGGCATGAAGTCGCTCGTCGAACTTGGTCCCGGGAGGGTGCGGCTGGCTGAGTCGAAGAATCACGACAATCCTAGTGGGTGTCGATGGGGAGGGCGCTGTAGGCAACACCACTTACTTCAGGGGGAGAGGTTGTGATGCCATAGTGTAGAAGGGCCAAACAGCTAGAGATTAAGGCAGAAGGGGACGGGGGGGGGGAGGCGACGTTTTCTTGTGTGTTTTCTTGTTCGTTTAGAAAGTGTCTCTTGTCGTGGGATGACAAAAGCTGAAGCAAAACTAGCACAACGAGCTGCAGGTCGTAAAACGTGAAGGGTGAAAGAAACGGTTCCAGGAACAACACGCTCATGTGGGGTAGTATGCGGAGTAAGAGTGGAACTCGTATTCGGAGTTGCGGTCGCAGTCGTAGTCGCGGCCGTCCTCGCAGTACCGGTTCGGGTCGGCGTGGGATAGTTAGCGTCGCTAGGAATCTTGGCTGTGTGCTTTCCCTCGAAGAGAAATGACCTACGGCCATAAACATACTCTCTCTTTGCCTTGCCTACTAAGCCATAACGAGTAAGATACTGTAGGACTATTCAAAGACAGAGGAGATGCTTATAGCATGTATTTTGAAAAACACAAGATATTGGATGCAAGAGAACGAGTGTAGATACGGTGCCACCATCATGGGGCCAGCGTGATCATACGACATGGTTGAGCCGCGGTTGCGGCACGTAAACGACACATCGACCCCGAGTGCTTCTGAGGACACCAGCACTAAATTCAATGATGGAGACGGAGATTCAATTGATACCATATTAGATAGGACGAAGATGAGGGAGAGTGCCTGACTCGTGCTGATTCACCATCGTGGAGGGAAGGCCTTGGATTCACTATCAGCAAACAGTTTTGTAACATCATTGTATACTTGGTCTCTTTACTTGCAGGAAACACACACATGCTCGGGATCGACTCGAGCCATTGTCGGAAATCGAGCGAATCAAAACCCGGGGGGGTGACTTATGTAACATTACCTAATCCACTGTAACATTGCATCGTCGGTTGGGCAAAATTTATCGAAACGCGCCCTTCGTGGGTAAGGTAAGTTGTGACTTGTGATAATTGAGACTTTCTTTGTGAGCAAGTCTTTGACTACACAAACAAACGCGGCGAGCACAGCGCACAGGGCCAACTCTGGCTAAAGACTGCTCTTGAAGAAACTTCCACTGGTTGCCACGACGGAAAACTGGCTAAAAAGCACGTGTCCGGGATGGCCAAGACCGACTCTGTAGTTTTTTCATCAGTGGCGAGTGAGAGAGGCCATGCAGCTGTTGGTCCCGGGCGGCTGGGACAATTTCCCAATGGGCGACCGACAGAACCCTTCATGCGAGCTCACTCATTTCACAGCTTCCTGTGGGACGAACAATGGCCGCCCACGTGCCCCTGGTTGCAAGTGCCGCCAAGCCATTCCCATTTTCGCCAAGGCCCTGGCTTCATTGGTGCTAGCCATGTATCGACCCCATGGCGCGGCGTTTGATCTTGGCAGAATGAGGTAAGGCTTGGCGGCAGTTCTCTGGGGAGGCACGTGGGGAAGCGTCGAAAGCTCAAGGGCGTGCCGAGACTTTGGCCAAGAGGCCAAGAAGGCCAAGAAGGCCAAGGCCAAGCCACCAGAACGCCAGCGGTTGCGTGGTGGAAGAAAATACAGGACTAAATAGGAAAGTCTGTAATACGGGAAAGATACTGGCAGAGTGGCGGTACTGATGGACGGGCGAGACGTCCATATAAACCGATCGCCCAGGTGGTTTCGCTTCTCCTCGACAAGCTCTGTGACCGTCGCTACTTGACTGCCCTCACGATGCTCGACGAATACACGTACATCTTTGCCATTGGCACGCTCTTTGCGCTGCTGGATGCGTACAACAACGGAGCCAGTACGTGTCGACTCTCTCATGCAGCGAGTGGGCAGAAACGGACTAACAAAATCAGACGATGTGGCCAACGCGTGGGCGACGAGCGTGTCGTCGCGCTCCATCTCCTACCGACAGGCCATGATCTTTGGCACAGTGTTTGAGATGCTCGGGGCCATTTGCGTGGGCGCACGCACGGCCGACACGATCAAGAACGGCATCATCCCGACGTCGGCGTTCCGGGGCGACGCCGGCGTGCAGATGCTGGCCTTTACGTGCGCGCTGGCGGCGGCGTCGTCGTGGGTGATGTGGTGCACGCGACACTCGGCCCACGTGTCGTCGACGTACTCGCTGATCTCGGCCGTGGCCGGCGTCGGCATCGCCACGGTAGGTGCCTCGGAGGTGCAGTGGGGCTGGAACAAGGGCAAGGGCATGGGTGCCATCTTTGCAGGCCTCGGCATGGCGCCCATCATCGCGGGCTGCTTCGCCTCCATCATCTTCACGCTCATCAAGGTCACCGTGCACATGCGGCGCAACCCGGTGCCGTGGGCCGTGTGGACGTCGCCCTTTTTCTTCCTGATTGCCGGCACCATCTGCACGCTCTCCATCGTCTACAAGGGTTCGCCCAACCTCGGCCTCTCGCACAAGCCCAGGTCGTACATTGTCGGCGTCACGATGGGCACCGGCGGCGCCGTGTGCCTGCTGTCGGCCCTCTTCTTTGTGCCGTTTGTCTACGCCCGCGTCATCCGCCGCGACGCCTCGGTCAAGTGGTGGATGTTTGTGCTGGGTCCGCTCCTCTTCCGGCGTCCGGCGCCCGCGCACGCGGCCGAGCGAGCCCTCGTGCCCGACTACGCCGTCGTGCAGGAGGACTCGGAGCCGGAGCCGGTGCCAGACCATCAGGTCCCGTCGGCGTCGGGCTCTCTCTGCGACGAGACCGGCAAGGAGGCCGGCGCCGAGAAGACGGCTGTCGTGGCCGAGGCCCGCCAGGCCACGTACAAGGAGCTCATGGCACAGGGCACGGAGCGGTTCCACGCCAAGCTGCGCAAGGCGCCTGGCCCGCTCGGCTGGGCGATGCGCACGCTGCACGACTACCCCATGGGCCCCGGCCAGGTGTACGAGCTGAACAACTTGCGCATCCTGGCGCGGCGGCTGCCGGCCTACGTCGTCGCGGGCTTGCTGTACGGGCTGCACTACGACATCCACGCGGCGCAGACGGGCATCGCCGGGACGCCGGACGGCGAGCGGATGCTGCGCGTCTACGCACACGCGGAAAAGTACCCCAACGAGGTCGAGCACACGTACTCGTTTGTGCAGGTTCTGACGGCGTGCACGGCCTCGTTTGCCCACGGCGCCAACGACATTGGCAACTCGGTCGGGCCCTGGGCCGTCATCTACTCGGCCTGGAAGACGGGCGATGCCGCTGCCTCCAAGGCGACGGTGCCCGTCTGGCAGCTCGCCGTGCTCTCGCTCTGCATCTCGCTCGGCCTGTGCACGTACGGGTACAACATCATGAAGGGTGAGTCGTCTCGCACTCCCGCCGTCCGTTCGTCGTCGCTGACCAGCAACAGTCATGGGCAACAAGATCACGTACCACTCGCCCTCGCGCGGCTGCTCCATGGAAATGGGCGCCGCCATCACCGTCCTCGTCTTCTCCCAGTATTCGCTGCCCGTCTCGACCTCCATGTGCATCACCGGTGCCACCGTCGGCGTCGGCCTGTGCAACGGCACGCTCAAGGCCGTCAACTTCCAGCGAGTCGGTCTCCTGCTGCTCGCCTGGGTCATGACCATTCCCATTGCCGGCACTCTGGGCGGTGTGCTGATGGGGCTGTTCCTGAACGCGCCGCACTTTTCGTCGTAGTTGTTGGAAATCGAGGGGGTGGATGGTAGCAACACGCGTGAAGCTACACTTTTATTCATCATCAGTATTGCAATTCAAACGTTTGGTCGTCGGTGTTTTCAAGGACTGCGAAGCCTCCAAATTTCCGTCGCGTCGTTACGGCCGTTAGTGGGGGCCCTTGTGCCGTGTGGCTGGTGTTGTGTGGCTCTAGCTACGTCGTACGCCCCGCGTCAACGCGCCAATGGCACTTTCCAAATCTGAATGCACCTTCACGTCTGCTCGATTTGTCACCTCTTCTGCCTTTTTGCTTTTGTTCTCATGGCTCCTAGACGTCCCGTGAACACGTACGACAACCCCTGACGGCCACGACCGTCCTCCCTCTCCGACATCCTCCTCCTCCCTCGCGCGATGCGTCCCTTTATCTCGCCCGCACGCCTCGTGCTGCTCAGTCTGATCGACATGTACTGCACCGCCGCCATTCTGCCCGAAGACGACGACTTTGTGCTGCAGCTGATTGGCAGCTACATGGTGGACGCATACGCACAGCCGGTCAACCGGCGCCAGCGGCTGGTGGCCCGGTGGCGGCGGGCGTACGCGCATGTCGACCTGCTCTCGCGCATCGACAGTCTGCGGACGCCGCTTCAGAGCTGTTTTGCCGCTAGCAGCACAGTGGATTTGCCAATGTGTGCCACGGTTTGGGACACGCTGGTGGCCCGGCTGTGGCTGCGGCTGACGTGTCTGGATGACCTCGTGCCGTTTTTCGAAGGCCTGAACGCCCACGTGGCGCCGACATACAAACAGCTGCGGGCACGCCGCGAGTACGGACTCCAAGACCCTCCCGACTCGCTTTTTCTGCTGGACCGCCGGTCGCCCATCGGTCAGCTCGCCTATCAGGCCTGCATCGAGTTCGAACGCCTGTCCTTCAGCGGCCGCTGCGACCTGTGGGAGGACTTTGTGCGGTACCGAGACCGCTCGCGCACCGACTTTGCCATCCTGTGGCCCCACGACTTTCCAGTCGACCGCTTACGCACAGACGCCGTCCTGGCCGAGTACCAGCAACAATGGGGAATACGCGCGGAGGCGCTGGAACAGGTCATGTTCGACCGCATGTACAAGGATCGGTCTGTGGCGGCCAGCTCCGACGAGACCGAGAAGCTGGTGTCGCTGCTGATTGATAGAGAGAGTGAGGCGCCATTGGTTCCCGTCTTCACACCACGCCACTGACTTTTCCCAGGATACGGGTTCCGGCCGAGTCCAGAACTACGCGACGCAACCGAACAGGTCATTGACGGCTCGACACTGATCCCGTCACAGACGACCTACTTTCGACTGACCGACGCCTGGCGGATGGGCGACATGAGCACGGCCTACGACCAACTGCACCGCTATTTCGACCTGGTAGCGCGACAGGGTGTTGGCGCGGCCCTCGGCTACAACATGGGCCCCATGAATAAGGCCGTCATGCAGCGCGACTTTGGCGTCCACGCCGACGGCCTGCTGTCGATGCTCGACGCCGTCCACGCCGGCCGCGAGTCACGTGACTACAACTCGTTGCGCTTCGCCCTCCTCTGGCTGTTCCTGTTCGCCCGGGCCCAGCCGCAGCACATCCGGTCACATCAGCTCCAAGGCCTCGCAGGACGGCCGGCCGACAGTGCCCAGGTGCTGCCGTACATTCGACGCGACGCACTGGCAGCACATGCCCACGCGCACCGCTCTCTGTCCTTTCTGCTCGAGGCCCGCGTGGCCATGAGTGACGGACGCCCCCCGCTGCACGCTCGCATGCGTCTGCGCGACGGCAGCCGACTCGTCCTTGGCCACAACGAGAGCACAATGCAAGGCATGCTGACCACCACCACCATGCTCTTCTGGGAGGGACTCGGCCAGACCCCCCTGGCGTCCGTGTATGGGCGCGCCTTCTTGAGGACACGGCAGGACATCGTGCCTGTTGACGACGCCGTGCGTGTAGCCTCGCGCCTGGCCCTGCGATACGCCGACGCCGGCGACTTTGCTGCCGCTCGTGCCGTGCTGACCCGTATTGAGCCGGAAAGCTTAACGTCGCTACGGCCTCGCAATGGGCTGCGCCACGTGCGGATCATTGTGGCCGCCACCGAGGCACTTCGGGCGGGCCGCAGCGCGGAGGCCGAGGAGCTCCTACAGTGGCGGCTGCCACGCGGCGGCTACCCAACATCTGCCTCGGCACCGGCAAAAGCCAAGACACAGGGACCAACACAGCTGGACCCAGACCTGGCCACGGACGTGGCGCTTCTGCGAATACAGACAGTCGGCGCCAAGGACGGGCTGTTGGCCTTGCGCGCTGCCCTCGACGATTTTGAGGCTGCCTACGACAGCGACGGCGGCGACTTGCGTGTGGGCATGCGGATCGCGTTGGCCCGCAGCGAGCTCTACGCACAAGCTGGCCGCGGTTTGCGTGGCCTGTCTCTGCTGGTGCGCACGCTGCAGGTATGTCTACGGCGGCGATACCACGCACTGCTATGGGAGGCGGTGGGCGCGTTGGCCCGACTGCTGGTGGGTGAGGCCGAGTTTCGGGCTACCCGCGCGCTGCTCGTTGTCGTGCTTCCGCGCGTGCTGCAGGCCGGCGACGTCGCACTCGCAGCGCAGCTGTACCGTCTTCTCGGCGACGTGCACATGGGCCTCGCCGGTGCGGCGCGGACGCTGCCGAGAGAGTGGCGGGACGTCAAGACGCAGCGACACCTCGCTTCGGCGTGGCGGAGTCTGTCCCAGGCGGAACAGCAATTTCGTCGCGTGGGCGCGGGAGATGTGTGGGCCGACGAGATGGCGCAGAAGCGACGGACAATTTTGGCAATCCGGCAGAGAATAGCGGTGTAGGCGGCGGAAGATGTAGCAGCATGAAAAGATACAGTGTGGTATAGAACTATCATAGTACGGTGGAGGCCCTCGTAGGGCGAAAACTAACGAGTGACGGAAGGAAAGACAGGAGCAGAGATAAAGGGACAAAAAAAGAAAACACAAGTCGTGACCGGTCGTTTGTTAGCTCCGTGGCTACTTTTCTTCCCTTCGTTTGCTTTGTTTCCCATGATTCATTCCTGGCGGCAGCGGCAGCAGCTGCCGTTGCCGTGTCCATTGCGCAGTGCGCGCGACCGTGCCAGACGGCAGCTAGACGGTGACGGTGACGGCGATGGCGACGGGGACGCCAGCGGTGAAGTCGGGGTCACTGGCGTGACCGGCGGCACCGGTGGCAGGTCGCTGGGCGGCGGCGTCACCGGCAGCACGCTGTAGGGCGGCGTCCTGGGCCGCGGGCGAGGCACGGCCACCTCAATCGCGTCGAGCTCATGGGTCTCGACCGACTCCATCTGCACAGAACCCACCTCGTCCTCATTGTTCTCCTCCACCTTGACCGCCTCATCCTCGTCCTCCTCAATGGCCGGCGCCCGGAAGGCGACCCGGATCGTGTCCAGGATCGGGGGCTCGTGCTCGTACTCCCAGCTGTCCCCCTTGTTTTCCTTGTTCTCCCCATCGTCGTCGTCGTCGTCGTCGTCGTTGTCGTCGTCGTCATACTCTTCGTACTCATCGTTATCATCCTCGTCCCCGTCGTCTTCGTCGTCCTCGTCGTCCTCATCGTCCTCATTATGCCGCCTGCTGCCCCCGTTTGCCCATCGCTGCACCTCGCGTCTGACCACGGCAGCGCGGCGTGGCGCCCGACGGACACCGTCTCGCGAGGCCAGTGCCACAATGGTAGCACGCGTCGTCCGCGTCGATGGCTCGACAGCACCGCTCAGACGAGCCCGTCGAGACGGCCGCGTGATCGCCGGCGTCATCACCGGCGGCGAGCGCGTCGATCGCCTCGAGCGCAGCGTGCGTCGCGTCACCGGCGCCATCGAGAGAGGCAATTGGGACGGTGGGGTAGAGGCGACGTCGAGGTGGAGGCGTAAAGGGGGGGGCAGGAGGATCAGAAGAGCTTCGGCCGTGGGTCGAAGCTAAGGGCGGATCGTAAGAGAGCTAAAAGGCTTAGGCCTTCGGGGAGGCGAGAGCGGGAGAGGGTAGCGCTGTGGGGTCGCTCTGATTCGCCGTTGGTCGATCTCTTCTCCCACGCAAAAAAAAAAAAGGGTATGGGGAAGTAAGAAGAGAGGACGCGGAAGAGAAGGGGGTCGGCGGGCAGAAATTCGAGGAGATGGGGCAATAAATAGCCCCCCAGGGAGACCACCACCGCCGCCGACCTCAGCTGCCAAGCAGGAAACGACGCTACGTGCTGGATTGCATGAAAACAGATGGGCTACTACCAAACAGAGCATAGGCTACCTGCAGCTCAGTAGCCAATCCCCATTCAGAAATACTGGCAAAATGGACGGGGGAAAAAAAAGCAAACAGAGCCCAACTTTCCAAACGCCATCTCGAGGTAACCACTCAGGCCACCATCTCGTCCCCGCCCAAGCCCAGCACCTCAAACAGGTCCACCTGCTCCTGCAGCGACCGACCGACGTAGGTTTTTCCCTTGGCAATGTCCTTTACCACCCGCGCGGCCTCCTCTTCGATCCGCATCATTTCCTGCCGCACCGCCTCGACCGACGACCGCAGAGCTGCCACCGTCTCGCCCAGGTCGCCCTCGGCCGCCGCCTGCACCTCCTGGTCCGTCCGTGCCTTCTCCTCCAGCTCGGCCGCCGCCGCTTCGTCCAGCCGCAGCCGCACCACAATCTCCTCTGTCTTGGCCATTGGCTCGTCGTCGTCTTCCGCCGTCGGGCTCTTCAACATGTGCAACAGCACCGCCGACGCCCGCTGCACCTCGCTGTAGATGCGCCCGTGGAACGCCGTGTGCGTCTCACCGCCCGGCGGCACGTTGTCGAGGAACAGCGCCGCCACCGGCTCTGCACAGCTGCGGCATCGCCCCAACGGAAATGCCGACGGCCGGTCCGACCAGTGCGCCCAGTCCGCCCAATTCTCCTCCACGCTGCGCGTGTTGGCCATGGGCGCGTTGTGCAGCGCCGCGTGCAGCGCCCGGAACGCCTCCGAGTGGAACGACTCCTGGCACTGTCGGCACGCAAACGGCCTCGTCACCGCCGGCGCCTGCGCCACCGACCGCTGCAGACCCCCCTCCACCGTCGCCGCCGCCTTCATACCGTCCAGCTCCTGCCGCAACGCCAGCTTCATCCGCACCAGCCGGTGCCGCAGGTGTCGCAGCCGCTCCGGCAGCACCGCCACTTCCGCCTCCATCGTCTCCACGTCATTCCGCTCCGCCGAGAGACTGCGCATCAGTGCCTCGGCCTCTGCGCCCTGCGCTCGTGCCACGCTCTTGATCGCCCGCAGCCGCTGTCGCTCCGCCTCCGTCTCCTCCACCATGGCCTCAATGTCCGCCGCGCTCAGCAGCGGCAGCTCCACCTCCAAAATCCGCCGCACCACCGTCTCCTTGGTCAGCTGCTCCTTGTATGAGAATCGCAGCTTCTTGAACAGCTCCTCCAAGTAGTCCAGCTCGCTCAGTGCCGACCGGTACCCCATCGCCTCCGGGCCCCCATCGCGCTTCCGCACAATCTCCAGCAGCGTGTCCAGCCCGTCCTGCACCTCGGTCGACTGCACGTACCGCATCATTCGGTCCATGTGCATCAGGTTGACGTACTGCGCCGTCTCCTCGTCCAGCAGCATCTCGTCCTCCGCCGCTATATCTGCCACCGTAATCTCTGCTTCCATCACCGGTGACCCAGGCATCATCGGTGACGGTGCTGGCTCTTGGCTCTCCTCAGAGCGCGCGCTGCTCACCGACGACGCACGTGTCGAGCGGCCACCTTCAGACGGCCCAGACGCAGGCGCTGTCCGGCCCGAATGTGACGATCGTGCCGACCGCATGGACGCCGCTCTCGTATTGGTCATCGTGGGTGTGATTGTAGTCTGTGCCAGGTCCTATCAGCGCTGTAGACGGAGAAAACACTGCCTGGAGCGACTCACGATAAATTGTACACAAACGCGTCTTTAGCGTCACGCGACTCGTTCGACGGCCGTCTCCGAGCAAAAGACAGCCTGGAGAAAAATAAATTGAATGCTGCAAGTCTTGCACCCGCGCCTCTTCCTCTGCTCGTAGTGCCGAATCTTTACGTTGCAAGCCCGCCGTCGGGCATCTTTCGCTTCGTAGGGCTCTGGTTTGTTGACACAGTCCGCATTTTCCGCTAGGCCGCGCCGGGAAGACCCCTCTCTTTGCACCACGTCGCGCCCCGCCCCCCCGGTAAAATCTGTCATCGCCACTGGCCGGCGCAAAAAGGTGCGAGGCCCCCCACTCCCCGTCTCGCTCAATTGCTCCCTGTCTTGTGATCCTTCGGCCTGCACTCCCCGCCACCAATGCACGGCTTGCTCTTTTCGCGCGGTGTACGGGGTCGAGTAGTAACACCCTTTATGTAGACACCCCCTCTGGCAAAACGTATGTATGCGGTACATGTACGTCGTACGTATGTAGTCCGCCTCCAATACAGCCAATAAGCGACGACTGCCGCGAACACAAATAAATAATATCTCATTCTGCTGCAGCGGAGTCCGAACCGCCGCATCACTCAGCTTCAGTTCTCTGTGCCTGGCGTCCATGACGTGATCGTACTGACTTACGTAGGTAGATTGTAGCAGTAATATCCACGCACATAAATCCAAAAAATTAAGACTCTCTCGCCGGGAATTGAACCCGGGTCCCGGGCGTGACAAGCCCGTATACTGACCACTATACTACAAGAGACAATGTTCTTAGATGACAAATGACGGCGACATACGTATTTATGGTGGTCTATCTCCTGCTACTTTGGCCACTCGGACTACGCTCAGACTCCAGCATGTATTCTCGACAAGAAGCGACATTAATATTGTGGCTCTGCCACCGACTGAAGGCGTGCATTGATACCCACATTCTGAGCCCCACCCTCACCTGCGAGCCTAATGCAACGTGCCGGTCGAGCCGCTCGTGTACTCGTACTCGTACTCATGGACTCTTCTTCTCACATTTCACTGTACCTGTCGGAAGATTATTACAACCCGATCACGATACGAAACAGATTCGCACTCACACAGCACGTTTTATTCGCTACGAAATAATGCTTAGGTCGCAGCATTAGACGATTTTATTGTGCAATACGTTTCGTATATTCGGGGAATGTGAAGAGAGGAGTACGAGGATAATACATGTCAAGGCTGAAATAGTTGCACTTTTGGGCACCAACTCGCTGATCCATAGGCTTTCGCTTTCATTCGCGGTAGATAAGGCCTGCAGCCGACCATAGGCCAGCTCATAGGTCAGCTTTGCAGGACTTAGCCAGCCCCGAAGTTTGTGGAAAAGCGGTGTGATACTATGGGTGGCATGAATAGACTTTTCTGGAAAGAGTGAGGATGATCACTTTTCGAGACGCGGGGACGGCAAGAGCAACTGAACTCACCGCTCCTTAAGGGGATTTGGTGATAATTACGACCTATTATATCGTCAAGCCCCAATTAAAATTTGCAGGCTGTCTCTTCGCTCCCGTCCTTGCCTAATCTAGCGATCTCAAGCAATTCAACCGGCGATTCGGCGATCTATTAATTTGATCCTCCACTGAGTTTCTCAGTGACTACAAATTACGCATTTATCACTATCGCCATTACAACCAGCCTCGATGGTATTGCCGTCTGCGCGCATTGCGACATGGAGAATATCACCTTGCACCTTGATGTTGGGCATGTGCCTTCCGGCCCCAGACGTCCGCAGAGGTCACTTTTGGACCGTCAAAGCAGCAAGGGCACGACCACACTATCGCTTCTTTGGCAGCTTTGGTCGAGGCAACTCAGCTGGGTACGCTGCCCTTTGCTCCTTCCCGTGGCCCAGACTCGTGCCTTCCATCGCCAACTTATGTCAAAAGCAGGAAAAGGAAGGCAAGACTGCCACTGCGCTCAATGACCACACCCTCTTCGCTTCTCTCCCATATCTCTCAAGACACGCATCAGAAACTATGCCTTCTCGCAATTTGGCAATTTCGCCATTCTGTCCCTTATCACTGAGGTCATGGACGACACGCCTCTGCTACGACGACACCTCGGCCTCACCAACGCCGCCCCCCGCCTCGGAAACTGTCGTCTTGGCGTCGCCCATCTAGCCAGTGCTGCTGTCCACGGACGTGAACGCGTCTTCTTGCTTGATCGGTTCCTCGACGCAGGTGCTGTACCGCAGCCCATGGATGCTATGCGAGATGACCCCGTGTTCCCCGTTATGGCCTACGATGGTTTCGTTTGGCCGGAACGTGGTACCCAGTTATACCAGGGGCACCCCGAGAAAAACAACGGCGGTCCTCTCTTTGAGGACCCTCTCTTGTCAAATTTACTCTCTGTTTGGGCCGATGTCGACGTTCGTGACAACCAGAAGGCTCCTGTGGAGAATGTGGTGCCTTTACAAGACAAAAAAGTGGACAACAATCCGGCACTTGGCTGCAGAGAGCAATACACGCAAGATTCAGTGGACCCTGATAGGCCATCCACCACCGGTGCCTGCTCTTCGGACCAAGTTCGCGTTCCCTTCAGACAGGAGTCAAGCCTTCTGAACTCCCCCCCGGATATACTTTTGGCGATATTCGAACTCCTCTCCTGGGGCACCAAAGAACTTTTGAGTAGAACGTGCTCACAACTCTGGCGCCAACTTCATCCAGCCTGCAAAGCAGTCGTGAGCACGATGTCCCTCGAAGAGCACATGGCCCATCAACACGACATTGCTCAAGGACTGCCAATGCACGCAGTGTGTGCAGATTGTGGTCGCCTACACCGCGTCCTCTTCGGAGACGTGCCTGCTGTCGCCTTTAGGTCAACAGGCGTGCTATGTCCAAGCAAGATGAAGAGCCGCCACCGAACACCCAGTTTCGGATGTGGGTATGAAGTGGAACACCACCATGTGCATCTGGCCCTGAAGCTTCGTCGTCTGGGGCTATTTAAGGATTACGTCGATTCTCTCTTGCAGCCTTTCTATGCCATATCTCGTGTTGGGGATACCTTTGTCCCAATGCAGCTGTTTATTCGGCCCATCCTCACACTTCACGAATCACAGCCGTCGTTTATCGTCTTCCGGGCGCTGCAGTTCCTTGAGTACAATGGTGACGAGTATCGACCCCTCGGCGCCGATACTATTCAGAGCCTCATCATCTGCCCGCATGCCTCCCTCTCTGAGGAGGACACGGAGGAAATTCGCTGTCAGGTTCTTTATGATGCCATTGAAGACGCCCGTCTCGGACTGAAAACCCACAGGGACTTTTCTTGTCGTCGCTGCTTGACTGACGTGAGCATCGACACCGATCCTAGCCGCCTGCGCATTTGCATATGGCATGACATTGGTAATGAGCATGTATCGCCACTCGATGAAGCCTGGTCTGTCCATGTCGGTGGCCCTGCGAATAATGATTTTGTCGGCCCCACCGTTGCTCATTTCCATGGTACTGTTCGGGCTCGGTACGAGCGCGCTCGACAACTACAGTCGCCAAACGAGCTTCCCGTCTTGTGTGACAACAATGGCGCTTCTTTGAACAAAGTAGCGCTTCGCGAGCTTGCCCAAATTAACGTATACAACAGGCTTCGAGGTTACTATGACGTGTATGCGACGACCCCGCCAGACGAGGACAATTAGGGGCGCTGGGCAATTATTCAGTAGCTATTTTTCGTACAGGGAGCCACTCCGACCTATTCCCGCTTAGAACCCTTTACTGCTACATGAACGATAGCAAACCTAGACCGTGTAAAAGCAGACAGCAGCAATCAACAAGATGACACCTTTCTATTTTGTCTACATAATCTAGTTGGTCAAAAAGCTGGAGATGAAGTCGGACTTGCCGAGAGGCACACCCTTGGACCGCAGGATGGAGTACGCGGTGGTGATGTGGAAGATGAAGTTGGGGACACCCTGCTGGATGACGGCCTGCTTGATTGTGAACTTGAAGCCATTGCTGCGGGGTATTAGTTTTTTTGATTTGTAAGACACGGCTTGTGGGGGAATTATTCCGGACGTACAAGTCGGCCGTGATGCTGTCGCCCCGCGCATTGGCCACATCGGGCTTAACGGTTTTCAACAACTCGAGGGCAGTGTGGATGCGGGCGTGCAGTTCGGCAAGCGTCTTCTCGTCGTTGACAAACGGCTCGGTTGGCTGGCCGGTGAGATGATCGACGTAGACCTTGACAACGCGAGTCGAGTTCTGGACCTGGAAGCTGAGTGGCAGCTGGTCCTCGACGAGGCGGGCTTGGACATAGGCATCAGGGTCGAGGCCCTTGTCCTTGGCGAACTGCTCGGCCTTGGTGAGAATGTGGTCAAGCGTCGTGAGCCCACGAGTGAAGGTCGGCACGGCGACGTCGTAAAGGGAGAAGGACGCCATGGCTGAGGCGCGAGGAGACGGCTTTTCTGGGAAGAGCTGGGAAGAGCTGTTACAAAGTGGGATGGGGAAGAGGTTGAAGGACTGCTGCCTGATAGCCGGTGGATGTGCAGGGAGCTCCTTCTTATACGTGTCGGCTGTGGGGAGTCGGAGCTAGCACTATCACATGGCGTGACAGCTCAAGCAGTGACGTGATACGGCCAGCTTCCAAGCCGGGAGGTGTGGAGGTATTGTTGCTGTTATCCGGGTGAACGGTGGGGGAGTTATTGGTAAGCAAGTAATAGCGGAACACAACTCATAAAAGTTTTCACGCGGTGAAAGAAGCATGAATAGATTACATGTGTGAGTCTAATGAGGCTCTCCAAAGTAAACGAGATCAGATCCGGTGCCTAGATGGTGCCTGAATTGGCAATGAGTGTCGCAACCGCCACGGACAGCTTGTGGAGCTATGACGCCTTGTGTCTAGTATCTTACAGTATGGCGTGCTACAGGGAGCTTAGGTGTTGGTGGGCGCCGGAATTTAGTTTTCCCGGGGCATAAGCTTACCTGTACAGAGTAGCGCCCAAAGGCCTCCACAAGAGAAAGATGGAAGAGCATTTTCAAGAAATAACCCACGACAAGTCTTATAAAAAATAGCATACGTTACACGGGCCATAATATAAGATAAACAGTGACCAAAAGTATTAAACGGCGGCCCAAAAATATGCAAAAGAAAACAATGCAAAAAAAATGCAAAACGTACAGCAGCGGGTATTCGCTGGTCGTCACCGACCCAACTACTAATCCGCCGATTACTGGTTTAACTAGGGGAGAGCGGACGGGATCCCGTGCTTTCCAGTATCTATGGCCGTACGTGGAATTGAAGGCGTCAATCCGACACTATATACCCCAGATCTTCGCCTGGGATCCTCTATTAGCTTGGATTAACCTTCTTAGCACCGTGTCTAATTTTGACGGCATTCGTCGCCAACACACTTTCCCAGTGGTACGAGTTTAAATACTTCACACGCATTAGGCAGAGGTTACTCATGCCACTGTTGGATGACGATGGATCTATGATAGATCCGTGACAATGCGAATTCCCACAACAAAGCCTGCAACAAAAGAAGAGCAGATTCTGAAAAATAAAAATCGCAACTGATCAGAAAGTGGGATAACGTTGTTTTTATGAGGGCATCGAAAGGCAAAACAACGAAGGAAATAAATGAGCGCTACCCTAAATTTAAGGAGAGAGAGCACTCCGTAGATCAAACTAATCCAGGCGACGACACGCTGGAAATGGAGTGTAGATATGCGTTGTGTGCACATGATCAACGGGGTATCGATCACCAATCAAACTCTACTGAGACAGCAGGTTATCCCTTGTGGGCAGAATCTTAGAAGCCACGACCCCTTTCCCAAGGCAGACAGGTAGACCACAGTTCTTTGCCAAGCTTGGATAGTATGCCGACCCAAAGCGAAGCAGAGCACGTGTCTGAGTAGCTTCTGTGGATTTCGTGCCGTTGGTTGGTTATAAACAACCTTTGCAATATATGCCACGCCTTGCGACATGTATGCGCTCTCAAAGAGGAAGGAGCGGCGATTTTGTGTGTCAGGGAATGGCCACATTTTCCTTGGCTGAAATTTCACGCGATGGCGCAATCGGCTGTCGGTAAACGATCTCCGCCACTAACACAGTATATAGAGCCTTGTGGAAGACGTCTGCCGTTGGGACAAAGTAGAGCGACTCGTCTGTATCTGTGCAATAATGTCGCGCTTTACACAAGCAGCTGCGGTGGACGCGTCCACCGCAGATGATGACAAGGGAGCTCTAAAGACTCAGTACAATGGCGACACTGGTAAGAGCTTTTTGGGCGACTACATCAGAAATTGTTCCAGAGCTGACCGTTTACCGATTTCGGCTATTAGAACGCATCGATAATGCACGCGAGGCGAAGCGCCAGATCGGCATCCCATCTGCCACCATGCTGATCGTCAACCGGGTCATTGGGACGGGCATCTTTGCGACACCGGGTACCATACTGTCGCTGTCGGGCAGCGTGGGCCTGTCGCTGTTCATTTGGGTAGCCGGCATGCTGATCGCCTTGGCTGGCACGGCCGTCTACGTTGAGTTCGGGACGGCTATCCCGCGCAACGGCGGCGAAAAGAACTACCTCGAGTTCGTGTACCGTCGGCCGCGTTTCCTGACTACGGGTTTATACACGGGCTACGTCGTGCTGCTGGGCTGGGCAAGTGGCAACTCTGTCATCTTTGGCGAGTACATTCTCAACGCGGCCCAGGTCGAGGTGACACGCTGGAATCAGCGTGGTGTCGGGCTGGCCTGCATCACGTCGGCCTTTCTCATCCACGGCCTCGCGCTCAAGTGGGGCCTGCGGCTGCAGAATCTGCTGGGTACCATCAAGTTGGGCGTGATCCTGCTGATCGTCGTGGGCGGCTGGGTCGCCCTGGCCGGGCACGTGAAGCTACCAGAGGACGAGAAGCCGCACAACTTCCACGATGCCTTTGCCGGGACGACCGGCAGCGCCTACGGCGTCGTCACGGCGCTGTACAATGTCATCTGGAGCTACATTGGCTATAGCAACGCCAACTACGCGCTCAGCGAGACGCGTGATCCGGTGCGGACACTACGCATCGCCGCGCCCGGTGCCATTGCCGTCATCTCGGTACTGTACATGTTTGTCAACATTGCCTACTTTGCCGCCGTCCCCAAGGCCGAAATCATCTCGTCTGGCCAGCTGGTGGCCGCGTCCATGTTCACCAACGTCTTTGGCGGTACCGCCTCGCGTGCTCTGTCCGTCTTCGTGGCTCTCTCGGCCTTTGGCAACGTTCTCAGTGTCATCTTCTCACAGGGTCGTCTGGTGCAGGAGCTCGGACGCGAGGGCGTCCTGCCGTTTTCGCGCTTCTGGGCCAGCAACCGGCCTTTCAACGCCCCCCTGGCCGGACTGTTCGAGCACTGGGCTGTGTCTGTCATCATCATGCTGGCGCCACCGCCAGGCGACGCGTACAACTTTATCCTCAAGTAAGAAAGTCCGCTGGCACATTGGTCTTTCTGTCAATGCTGACTCCCGCAGTCTCATCTCGTACCCGCTGGCCATCGTCAACACATTTGTAGCGGCTGGCTTGCTGTACCTGTACGCCAACCGCGAGGCCTGGAACTGGAATCCGCCTATCCGTGCCACCTGGCCGGTGGTGGCGTTCTTCTTCCTTAGCAACATATATCTCGTCGTGGCACCATTTGTGCCCCCTACAGATGGGCAGAGTGTGTACAAACACTTGCCTTACTGGATTCACTGTGTCGTGGGCTTTGGCCTTATTTTTGCCGGTGGCATTTACTGGGTCATTTGGGCCAAGATTTTGCCCAAAATTGGCAAGTATGAGCTGGTGCGGGAGACCCAGATCGATGATATTGATGGATGGGAAAGAAACGTATTTGTACGACGATCACTGAAATAATCGCGAGTCTATCGAGTTTATTTTGGAATGGGGAAGAATATGGGTACGCAGAAATTATGGGTTTCTCATGGATTATTAATGTTGCGGCTTCTACGCCAGAATCAGCATAGTTGTAGCGAAAAACTAGATTGCCCAATCACAATATGTTATCATCCGATATGGTGTAATGGTTAACATCCGACGCTCTCACCGTCGAGCTCGGGGTTCGATTCCCCGTATCGGAACTTACATTTTTGCGCGTTCTGGCAGGTGTACGGAGATGTGCATCCTCCAGCAACTCAGCAATTTTTTTTCAGGTGAATGGTATTATTTGCCACCTAAAGCGTATACATGTATCAGCACGAAGCCATCTCAACTCCAAGTCTTACGCAAACTTTATGCTTGCGGAGTAGGGTGAGCATGTCCCAAGCAGCAGCGGAGTTTTGCCAGACTTCCCTCATATTTAAACTACAGCTAAGAGGCCTCCTTGGTCACCAACATACTGCAATGGAACAAGTGGCGAAGTATCCAGGCACAAGAAAATAAAGTACAGCGGCCGCGTGCCCGAAGGCGGTACTTCGTACATATCAGGAACAGGCTAATGTAGAGAGATAAAACGGCTTTGAACAAAAAAATTTCCTCAAAATATGAAGAAATCAGCGCAAAGAAAAGAACATAAGCAGGATCCCACTCTTTCGCAAAAGCATTGGCAGGCGGTCGTATAATCACGCGACCGCAGCCGTTATAAGCCGTACCTACAGCTCGGCGGCGATTCCTCCTTCGGCGGTGCCATTATTTTCGGCCTTGTTGATGGAGTGATGAAGCCGCATAGCGGGGCTGCCACGGTACTCACTCACGGCGATCTCGAGGCGGTCCCAGTCCCAGCGGCGGCCAAAGACGATGAAGGCGAAGCCGAGGATGGGCAGCATAAGCGCGTCGAGGACTCCGAAGAAGATAGCACCACCAGTGACACCAATCACGTTTCCGCCATCGCTGAGGCCAAACGCGACCGGGTAGAGGAGCCAGAGCAGGTTGGGCCAGGCGGCGAGCAGGAGGTAATCGCTGGAAATGCCTCGTCGGGCGGCCTCCTCACGACTCTCATTCATAGTACTCATGGCGAGGATGAGCCAGCAGAGGGTGCCAAAGGCGAAGAAGCCCCATTTGTAAGACGTGGTGGTGTAGGCGGCAGCGAGGTAGGTCACGACCCATATCCAGGACTGGACAATATTGCAAATAATGGTAGTCCAGGAGACGCCGGAGAGTAATCCGAGGGAGAGGGAAACGGCGGTGAAGGAGACGGTCCAGTAGATGTAGCGAGCATAAAAGACTTGACGAACACGGCCATCGGCCTGTTCGACGGCAGACCAGCCGAGGTTGGAGGCCTGGGCGTAGTAGCAGGCGCAGCCGACGAGAAGGCTAATAGAGAAAGTGTAGAGAAAAACACGCTGACTTTCGGGGAAGGAGAAACAGAAGAAGAGCAAGCCGAGCTGGATGCGGTGTTAGTGAATGGAAGACGACCAGGTGATCATTTAGAGAGAATACTTACGAATGAGACGAGAAGGACGGCCAAGACAGCCCAGAGCCAGTCCGACCCGTGGACAGAGAGAGCCATGTCGACACCCATTGCCGGGTTGATATTGAGAGCGTCGTTTCCGCGAATGAAAATATCCATGCTGGCAAGTTGGTGAAGATTTCTATGTGAAGGGGAGGAAATAGAATTGCTTTCAACATGGGCAGACGGCTCCTCATATATAGTTCATTTACACTCATAGTGGAGCTGAACGACGACGCCTGTCGTTGCAGGGAACACAACGGAAGCAAATATAGTGTTCAGTATTACAGCAGCCGGAATCAAACCAGCTTGGTAATTAACTGCAGCGGCTGCGGAACCAGAATTGTCGGGATCTAAATGTGGATCCAGCGGAAGCAAATTATCTCCGTTATGTGTACGAGTTACCATCTCGCCGCACAGGGTGTTGCCGTGTACTTCGTTACACCTTGTGATTAAGGCAGCGGCAAAGTAATATAGTGGCAGCTCCACCGTGCATGATCTGGTCAGTTCTCAGCCTCTTACTGGTGACGTTATGTCAGTCTCGGTGCCACACCTGCAGTGTCTTTACGCTGTGCACCTCACAGCCTGCTCGCAGCCTGTCTGTCTGTACTATGGGGAGGCGTTACGGCTCTGTCTCGATACTGTATAATTTCTCCCCTCCCTGTCATATTTTGACCTAGAATACCTTCGCACTAAGAGTGTCAATAAATTGGCTCGGCTCTTTGTTGATGTTCCCACACCCGCCTCTCTATGTCTGCACACTTCATGCCACATCTTACTTCGAGGAAGCCGCAAAAAGACCTTCCGGTTCCATCTGCACGCCCAAATGCAACTTTGCGACCTGTATTGATGTCCTACACAGCTTAGCTCCAATGGGAAATATTGACTGAACAATCAATTATTTTCGCCCATCTGCAGCGAGGAGCATCCTACGGCCGATCCTATTGGCACGGTAAGGCGTCGCAGAATTTTTTTCAGGTCCTCGGTGAAATCGTATGTGTTGGTTGATATGTGGAATAGCTACTCGTAGTTGCTTACGCCCGAGAAATCGCACTACTTTATGACGCCGTCTTTGCTATTAGTGCATTTGTAATGTGTCTACGGACAGCTCATGTGGATACTTGGAACGGCGAGTCCAGATTCCTTGCGATGACATCCCGACGCGATAGGAGTTAATAAACTGAATTCGCAAACTGGAACCGCGGTCACGAAATGCTTGTCGGTTTTTTTTTAAAAAAATAGGTTGTGCTGCATACTCAATTTGCGGCTCGCAGCAACTGCCACAAGCAACGCACTATGAATCATCTGAGGCCCAGCTTCGGGGCACTACGCCGGAAACCAGCTTTCCGCGCGTCGCAATCCTTGTGCATGACTGCCGTGCAAATGAAGAGCATCGATTCGCCGCCGGCCAATCCGTTTGTGCTGGTGCCGACGTTGGGTCAGTTTAAAAAGATCGAGGCAGCGCGCGACGAGTTCGACTCGGCATCGCGTATCGTCGTCACCCAGACACCAGTCCCGGCGTGGAAGTACGGCGATGGCACCAGTGATGCGGCGTCCAAGACCAAGTCGCACATCCAGATCGACCCTAGTGCCGCGGGCCGCAGCATGATGTCCAATTACAAGCTGCTCGTCTCGGCGATCCCGCGGCCAGTGAGCTTTGTCAGCACCTTGTCCAAGGATGGTGTTCCCAACCTGGCGCCGTTTAGCTATTTCCAAGTCGTTGACCATGATCCCGCCATCCTCGTCATCGGCTTCTCGGCGCGGTCGGGCCGGCCAAAGGACACCCAGAAGAACTTGGAGGAGACGGGCGAGTGCGTGATCAACATCCTCTCGTCGCACTTTGTCGAGGCAGCCAACGCCACGTCGCTCGATGTGGCGTACGGCACGTCCGAGTGGGAGCTCTCGGGCCTGACACCCCGAGACTCGACGACCGTGGCGCCAAAGCGGGTGCAAGAAGCCGTCTTTTCGATCGAGGGCCGGCTGCTCGAGATGAAGAGCCTCGACTACTTCGGCCACGCGGCGCAGGGAAAGCCGGCCGGTGCGCTAGCCATCATCGAGGCCAAGAACTTTTGGGTGCGCGAGGACGCCATCGACGATGCCCGGGAGAATGTCGACTTGGAGGTGCTGCGCCCGTTGGTGCAGCTTGGCGGGATTTCCTATGGTCGAGTGCGGGAGACGTTTGAGCTGCCGCGTCCAGCGCTGGCTACGGAGCTGGCGAACGAGGAGAAGGGACTCAAAAAGTTCGTATAGAGATAGACAATTCTCATTCCCATGTACAGAACTCATTATTCGCGATCTGAGATTTTACTCAACACACGCCCTTGCACGGCACTCGACGTACTCTACGACGTATTTGCCCATCCAGGTTGTCGTGGGTGCCATACGGAAGCTTTGCAGCTGTTGTCAGCTAGCTGGTACTGTTGGTCATTGGGAATGTATGGATTACACCCGCGCCGCCTGTCCTGCGTTGAGGGCTAGCTTGTTTTCACAATTACTGCCTGGATGTGCACATTTTAGCTTCGCTAAGGATCTGCACTTCTCGACAAAAAGCGAGCACATATTTCTCCCCGTGTGGCTACCGCGCTGGGCTCAAACAGCTGCTCATTTCCCAGTGTTATTGTCACGGCAGAGCTAAATATTTCTCGCCGCCTTGGAGAAAACCATTCCACGACTGCACCCGCAATGGGCATAGTTTCTTGCGACCGGTGGTAAGTGCCTTGTTTTTGAGCTGTAGTTTACATGAGTTCGTCGCAATTGCGCAGGTACTAAATGGAGAACAAGTGTGGATGGGCGGAGACGTTCGTTGAGGGCAGCATTCTCCTACTATCGATTTGCCTCGTAATGGAACGGGTATTTCTTGGAAGGATTTAAAAGAGGGGAATATGACGGTTTTGGATCAAATTGAGAGTCATGTTTCGTTCGTTTCTATTTGGGGTGGCGCGTCAGGCTGCAAATATGCAAGTTAGAACCAAGCAAGCACAGTCTCAGTGGAAAAGCCGATGTTATCTCGCCTGCGTTGATGCCCGCCTTGATCGGGCATTATCATTGGCAGAGTGGCTGTTGGTTGGGCTACATTCCGTGAAAAAAACAAAAAAAACAAATTTGGGCTGCAAACAAGCGGCAGATTGACGTGTTTTAAAAAACGACGCGACGAGCCGTTTCAATAAGCGTTAGCTAATGGCCGCGTTTTCTCGTAACGGGCAAGCTTTAACGGAATGCCGGGTTTCAGCGCGGGTGGCGGCACAGCTGATTTGTATGGAGTACAATACGGAGTAAGACTCGTTCAGAGTACTCGATACTTTAGTATTAGTGGGCAGCCCCGGGCCGCTTCTTTCTGCCTCAGGTACTCAGCTCGTGCGGAGCCTGCCCACTTGTATTCAATACGCTAGCTTCTATGAGAGTAGTCCCTGCAACCGTATGGATATCCATTCCAACATCAAGTTAAAATTCACACATATTTGATGGGTGTGCGAATAGCCAGTCACAGCGACCGCAGCTACGGTGTGTCTTTAATAGAGGTAGCTTCCAAGAGGCGGCGGGCCCCCAAGCCTCTAGTGCCTATATACTGTGCATCCCCGTCGCCGGCAGCAACCCACAAAGTCTGGATTTACGACCTTATGCATCGTCTTTTCGGGGCCTGCTCTCTCCGCAGGTTTTCCAGCTGCTACTGCATTAATTGAACGACCGTTTGCGGGGCCAAATCATCAGCCTTATAGCAGCCCCGCAACCCGCCTAGAAAGCTTAGGCAGCTTGGGCAGCTTACCTGACCAGAAGCAAATGCGCGCGTGCCAACGCGTTCGCCATGGACGGCCCTGGGGAGGCGACATCACGCCGAAAGACCTCCATTGTGGGTGAGCTGCGGTGCATAAAATGGCTTTTCTAACCGCTGGACAGGCTTGCTCGCGCTGCAAGGCGCGTAAGAATCGCTGTGACGGCGGCCGGCCTCGATGCGAAAACTGCGTCGTTCGCAATGTTAGCTGCGAGTACGCGGAGACGCTCCGCCGACGGGGACCGGGCAAGAAGTGGATGTCGGAGCCGAGACTGAGCACGAACCCGAGCACAAACCCGAGCACGAATCCAAGCACGACGAACTCGGACGACGGATTTGGGGAGACGATGTCGCCGGCTCTGCCGATCATGGCCGACTTTCTGTTCCCGGGCGTCTACGAGCCACAGCTGGCAGAATTGCAGGGCACGGCGGCAGCAGCAGCAGCGGCAGAAATTGACCAGCCGTGGCGCCGCTCTCTGACGCCGCTGCTGCCGTACCATATTGCCGTGCGGCTGCTGGCCAATTCCGAGTTGCCAATGGTGGGCGGACACGCGCTCGTCGACCCAGACCGGTTTCTGGAACGGCTCAGGGTACAGTATGCATCCAGCCATATAGACCCAGGTGACGATCCGGCGCGGTGGGCGCTCGTGAATGCGGTGCTGGCGCTGGCGATGCGGTCCAAGATGGCGCCAGGAGCAGAGGCTGCGCTGGGACAAATCCACCGACGGGCTTACGAGAATGCGGCGGCGGTGTTGCCGGCGCTGCTGCTGGAGGCGCCGAGCCTGGAGTCGGTGCAGGCCCTGGTGGCGATGGCGGTATTTTCGCGGGACGGCGAGGGGGTCGTGGCGACTCGGGCGATCGAACCGGCAGCTCGCGAATCAGCGGTGCTGGCAGACAATGCGCGACGACAGATGGAAGAGCTGCTGCCGCAGCTGCTGCCGTTAGACGAGGCATGGCCAGAGGCTGTGGAGCTGAATGCAGCTCTGGCCGTGTTGCAGGGAAGACATGTATCGCAGGTGTAGGAAGAGGCGGAAAGAGGGGGATGTGTCCATGCTGGTCAGTTATAACAATGATCAGAGGACCATTACATTACGATACTATCTATCTCTAAAGCGGATCTCGAGCACGCTGCCAAACTCAGGCGGTCGTCTTCTTGGCAAAGATCTCCTTGAGCAGAGAGGACCAGAACTTGCGCGTCTCCCAGATCGGAAGGACGCCGCAGACGCCGAGCGCGGCAAAGACCCAGATGAAGGAGAAGACGACCCAGGTGTAGAAGAAGTTGGAGGAGAAGACGTAGTGGGACAGGAAGATGGGGATAGGGAAGAGAAAATCCATGATAAAGGACAGCACAATGGACATGACGACAGCGAGGACGTAGGCGCGTTTGAGAGCCTTGGGGTCATCGAGAAAGGCCTCGTCCTCGAGCAGCTCCTTGTCTTCCATCTGGACGGTGGGCAGGTCCTGCAAGCCGGGCCGGTCGTTGCCGCCGGTGAGATCGTGGATGACCTGGGCGTCGTGGTCGCTGATGTGCGGCTTGGTCGCCGACTTTTCCTGGGGGCCATCACCGCTCTCGGACGAGGGCGCGGTGTCGGCGTCGTCGACGGGCTCCGCCTCGAGGACATGGACGTTGATGGCGCGGGTCTTGGACCAGTCAAAGTCGTCGGGTCGGGCGTACGAGACGGCGACAGTGACAATGAGACCGGTGAGCACGCCGGCCATGTTGCCGGCCAGCGTCGGATAGGAGCCGCCGGTGCTGGCGACGGTGAGCTCGCCATAGTAGACCTTGGCCTCGACGAGCCAGGCAATCAGGCCGGCAGCAAGGCCGACGAGGCAGCCGCTGGTGGCGCCGGCACGGGTCTGGCCCTTCCAGGTGACGGTAAAGGCGGCGGGGAAGACGGCGCCGCCAATGATGAGGCCCATGACGAGGAAGAGCCAGTTGAGCGAGATGCCGATAATGTTCCAGATGGAGGCGAAGAGGGCCATGACGACGGCAAAGATGCAGATCATGACGTGGGAGACAAAGATGAGCTCCTTGGGCGCGGCCTTGGGCTTAAAGTACGTCTTGTAGACATCAAAGGTGAGGATGGACGAGACGGCAATCAGCTCAGACGAGGACGACGAGGTGACGGCCATGAAGAGGGTCAGCAGCAGGGCGACGGCGCCGCGCTTGCCCAGCAGCGTCTCGGCGCCAAAGGGGGCGGCCAGGCCGGAGGCGACCTCGGCCGAGGTCATGTTGTTGGGGTAGGTCGGGTAGGCCGGGTTGGAGGTCAGGGCGACGGCAGCGAGGCCGAGCGTGGTGGCGAAGCCAAAGGGGATGGCAAACCAGGCGAAGCCGCCGAGGATATAGGCCTTGACGGCCGTGCTGGGGCGGCTGGCAATGGCGCGCTGCCAGTAGCCCTGGTCGAGGAAGACGGTGCCCATGCCGGAGCAGAGCTGGATGACGCCAAAGATGAGGCCGTAGTTGGACTTGAGCGTGAGGTACGAGCCGTCCTGGTTGCCGGCCACGGGGCGGTCGATGCCGGCCTGTTTGAGCAGCTCGTACATTTTGCGGGGGGAGCCGATGAGCGGGTTGGTGCAGTAGGCGTCGAACATGAAGTAGAGCGTGATGATCATGACGATGATGGTGTGGGAGAAGTCACCTGCACGGTTAGCTTTTTAGATCTTTTTGCTCTTTTTTTCTTTTTTTCTTTTTTTCTTTTTTTCTTTTTTTCTTTTTTTCTTTTTTTCTGATCCTCATCACCCCACTCACAGAGGAAAGTCGCCCGCAGGCCGCCCAGCACCACATACACCGACACGCCCATGGGAATCAGCCACGTCGCCGCGTAGACGTTCATGCCCGTCAGCGCCGTCACGACGGCACTGCCTCCCAGCAGCAGCTGGCTGGCCACCAGGATGTTCGTGGCCAGGGCGAAGCACACAAAGATTATGTGCGTCGTCTTGCCGTAGCGCACGTAGACAATCTCGAGAAAGGTGTGGCACTTGGGCGCGTTCTGCTTCACCTTGCAGGCCAGCACGGAGAACATGAAGATTTGCACAGTGGCGCCGGCGGCGTCTAGAAAAAAAGTCAGCCAAACACGGACAGAGAATACATCCGGGAGAAAATATTCAAACAGAGCCGGAAACAAACGTACACTGCTCGTTAGCTTTTGTTTCTTTCTGTATACGTGACATCCCACACTCACCCAAAATGGCCCGCAGATGCCGTACTCGTAGGCCACGGTCGAGCTGACGAGCAGCGTGGCGGCCCAGGTCCAGGCCGAGACGACGCCGCTGGCAATCAGGCCGGTCTTGACGTTGCGGCTGGCCGTGTTGAACTCCTCGCTGGTGTGGGTCGAGTAGGCCGTGTAGCGGTTCTGCACCCACGAGACGCCGGCCATGAGCAGCGCAAAGAAGAAGCCAATGCCGACGACGACGCCGTAGCCGACGCCCTGGGGGAGGATGGCGGCGTTTGCCATGATGGAAAATGTCTGACTGTGTCTGGATGGATGGTATGGTGAGACAACAGGAGCTTGAGGGGACTTGCTGGAGCTTTCTAGAGCTTTGCTGGAACTTGGTTGAACCAGACTCTCGCGACGACCGTCTCCACGGGCTCTTATTCACATGTCCAGTCCCACGACCCCGAGATATCTCCCCGCCGGCACTGGCTGTCTAGTCCCACTAGGGCAACGTCTTTCGGCGGCCCTCCCACGTAGCCTTGTCCGGATAAGCATGTCTTGCGGCGGCCACCTTGCCACTCGTGGCAAAGACTTTCGGTCGACGTCACAAAAGGCTCGGCACCAGCACGGTCCCTAGCCGGCCTCGGCAACGACAATCGGCCAGTGTGGCCGATAGCCAGCGTCTAACCGTCCACGGACATGACTTACGGTTCCCCCCCAAGCTGTCTTATCTTGACAATCATTAGCTGCGAGGCGGGCAGACTCGTTGGTGATGGCCCTGTGGAGAAAAGGAGCGCAAGGTCCAGATCCCGATGATAAGAAAGAATGGAAGACTGTGTCATGTCATGCAACGACACAAACATTCCTGATACGACTTTTGGCCGAGCTGAAATGCACCGGATACTGGGGCGGGCTCACCCCGGAGATGCCATGGTTCACTAGCGCTTGCTTTTGAATTGACGAATGTACATCTCCGTAGCAGCGCCACCGGCTAGTGCCATCAGCGAGATTGTCCACCGACAAAACGATCCAGGAGCCCGGCGTAGCAACAGAGCACCTCAATGACTAAGACTGTGGGCGATTTCCGATCGATGGCTACGGACGGCACTCGCACCGTGGACAGCTCGAATCGGCCGTTATCCTATCTGGGACGTGTTCAGTATGTACTTGTATATCACCTGTGGCGATGGAGGGCCAGGATTGGTTGCTTACCGCGGACAAGGGTGGCCGTGCGCCGTTGGAGCCGATATCCTATCGAGACAGCCATCACGACGCGCTACCGCTCAGAGAGAGGACGACCATTGGCGACGCCATGAAACTTGGCGTTATCTTCTTTATCGACATTTGTGATCATCGCGTGGCCAGGGGTTGTCGTTGTTGGTGCAATTGTGCTGCCAATGATAAGACGGCCAAATTGCGGAGATAGTTGCATCAGGTCGGACTTTCTCGACATGCCGGCGTCTCGGCCAGGACGAGCACAGACTACCAAAACGAGGGTCGGGGTCTGGAGATAGGATGGAGATGATCCATGGGGTATTGGTTGTATGAGCTCTTATCAGAGTTGGCTCGACTAGGAAGTGGAATCCGTGTAAGGGAATAGGCCGGGCCTACGCAACGTGGAGCTTAGCCTCGTCGACGGGGAAAGGCCGCTAAGACGACGGAAACGTGCTCGAGCAGACTCCGGAGGACGTGTATAAGTAGGCCGCGGGTGAGGGCGGCAGAATGGAAATGCGCGACTGGATGATGCAATAGGCGCACGAAACTGCCTGCTGTCCTTACTGAGCCTTCTGTGCCCTTTAGCTCGCGAGAATGAACACTCTTCAGTTGGTGTCGCGGACGACGCGAGTCGCCCTGACGCGGCCGCGGATGTCGGCGCGGGTGTCGGCGCGGGTGTCGACTCAGCCGTGGATGTCGGCCCGGTGGCCGGTGCGGCAGTTTGCCTCGGCCTCGGCCAATGCGCCGCTGGCTGCGGATTTCAAAGTGAACGGGGACCGTCTCTGGTGTGTTTTTTTTTGGCCGTCTCGTTGCCAGCCTGTCCCGCTTCCCGCTTCCTAGCTGACCTTGTTCAGGGACGAGCTCCATTACACGGCCCAGTGGAGTCTGCCGTCGCCCGGCGGCCTCACCCGGCTCTGTGCCACGCCCGAGGACAAGATGGCCCGCGACTGGTTCCGCGAGACGGTGCTGGCCATGGGCGCCGACTACACGTTCAACGCCACGGGCTCGCAGTTTGCCGTGTTTCCGGGCGAGGACAGCTCGATCCCGCCCATCGCCATGGGGTCGCACCTGGACTCGGTGGCGACGGGCGGCAAGTTTGACGGCCCGCTGGGCGTGCTGGGCGCGCTGGAGGTGGTGCGCAGCCTCAAGGAGAGCAAGATCAAGACGCGGGCGCCGCTGGTGGTGATCAACTGGACCAACGAGGAGGGCGCCAAGTTCTGGCCGTTCCTGGGCTCGTCGATTGTGTACGCCGGCCGGTCGACGGTGGCGGACGCGCAGGCGTCGGTGACGCACGACGGCAGCGGCCTGACCATGGGCGGCGAGCTGGCCAAGATCGGCTACATTGGCGACGGGCCCAACACGTTTGCCGAGTTCCCCATCTCGGCACACTTTGAGATCCACTGCGAGCAGGCCACCGACCTGGAGCGCGCCGGCAAGCCCGTCGGCTGGGTCACGGGCTGGCAGGGCATGACGTGGTACTCGGTCGACCTGCGCGGCGAGGACGGCCACGCCAACACGTATCCCATGTACGGCCGCCGCGACGCGCTGCAGGGCGCCGCCAAGATCATCACCGCCGTCGAGCAGCTGGCCTATGCCCACAACGGCTACTCGACCGTCACCAACCTGCGCAGCGGGCCCTGGGGCGCCTGTAACATCCAGTCCGACGTGCGCCTGGCCTTTTGCCTGATGCACAAGCAAAAGGAGGGCCTCGAGGCCATGGGCGTCGACATTGAGGCCAAGATCAAGGGCTTCGCCGCCCTGCACGGCCTCGGCCTGGAAATGGCCCGCGACGTCCACCTGCCGCCCGGCGACTTCTGGCCCGAGGCCGTCGACTGCGTGCGGCGCGCCTGCGGCGAGGACGGCATCGCATCGCGCACCGGCACCGGCCACGACTCGACCATGACCACCAACCTGGTGCCCACGGCCATGGTCTTTGTGCGGGCCAAGGACGGCATCAGCCACTCGCCCAAGGAGTGGAGCGACAAGGACGACTGTGCCAAGGGCGCCGAGGCGCTGGGCAAGGCCGTGCTCAACTTTGACTATCTCATGGCCAACAAGGCGGCCAAGTGAGCGCAGACGGCCACTCGCTGCATTACGCATAGACTGTCGCTCGGTTTTCCGTTGTGTGGGCATCCGGAACTGATAGGCGGAGTCTTGTGTTATTTTCTTATAAATAAGTCATAAATCATAAAAATATTCATGTTGTCTGGTCGACTCTGCGGAAATAGTTTGGCAAACACTTCCTGCTAGGTGGTGCTAAAACGTGGCTGTGGAGACTGGCTGTCCTATTCGTGGCCCCGAGACGCACTGAAAATGGTATTCAATATCGGCAGACGTTTGTGTTTCCGCTGCTCTTCCTGCTTATCAGTAAGTATGTCGGTGTCGACCATCAGAGTCCTCTGAAATATGTCTTCGCCCGTTGCCGGGTAGCTCTTGGGTTTGAGGAGATTCCCAGCCCTTCGTGTACAGTGCCTTTTGTATTATCGGTGCCCAAAATTGTGACATCAGCGCCGGTCTAAACCCGTCTTTCAGGCCAAAAAGCTCTGTGCTCAGATGATCGGTGCCAAAGTCCGAGGGGCAGTGTTCCTCGCAGATTGTTTTGAGCTGGTCAATGATCCTACCTTGAATTAGTAGGGTCTGGTTGGCCGGCTTCTCCCTCGTGTCGTCCAACAATACGGCAGCGCGTCGAGCTCGAGCATGCGTTTGCTTGGATAAGCAACAAACGGCAAACCGTAAATTGGGTCCGACGAAGATGCTATAGCATGGTTAAGCAAATGGATACGTCTACCTAAAAGGGCGTACTTTATTGGTTTCTGTTTGGCACGGTTCATTAGCACATGCCGCTGTGCTATGTGCTAGTAAAAGGACTCTCTAAGCAGAAGATCGTTAAACGTGAACATTAACTATTTAACGCTGAGGAATTGATATACAGAGTTGCTAGCAAGTTAATTTCTGTTTTTCGTGCGCACTACCCTACCTTGGAACGTGACGCCAGATACCCCTGTAGAATGGATTTGCGCAGGCATTATACGTGCATAATTGGATCCCCCCGACTCAGTCGTACGTCTGGGGAGAAAACATGTCCACCGGCTGAGCAGGTCTTGATGTCTACGGAGTACGTGCAAGAATTGAATACGGTGGGGATAAACACTTGCTCTAGCGCCTGGCTAGGGCTCGGAATCCACCCCCAGTTTTGCGTCCCCGGGGGGTGCCCAGGCGAGGAGCCGCTACCTTGCCCCGCAAAAACGCCCGTTAAACCGTTAATGGTGCGCACCACCCCTTACTCCGTAGGGGGCCTGGCTCGCTAAGTGACGGGCTCTACGTATGGCGAAGCCTAAAACCGTAGCCAATCACAAGTCTTTTTTTACGTAGTAGATGCCGTAAATTAGTACATGCGATGCAAAGGCGAGCGGTGTTACCTCGTACGATACATCACCATACGCTTCCTTAACACCCACTGCAAATCCACGGTTTCAAAACTTGCTGACTACGTCGTAGGGAACGTGTTCCAGAGGGCATCAGCGGCTGTTTCAAGAAGAGCGTTGCGTGGATCAAACTTGCTCGTTACGACCGGCCCAGCCTTCAGATACGGCGAACTCTGCACGTCCTATTTGGGTGTCGGGGGTGCCGTGCCGTAGGATCGCCGGCGTAAATTATTCTGGCAAGCGGCCGTTAATAGCGACCGTCCCCTAGCGCGTGTGGTGTCCTTAATCCGAGCAAGAAGTCATCCCCATCCAGGTTGTATTCGTTAGGGTGCCGCCCCATCCGAGATTTTCCAAGTTTTGCTGAGCATATGGCAGCGGTGGCTTTTGCAGAACTTGTACGGTCTGCCAAGTGGCAAGTCTTGAGGCACTGATTCTGCTGCACAGCGATGACCTGGCCGTCGGTGATGTACGAGCGGAAGCATGCAGCGGCTGGAGAGCGATGCAACAGCATGCCGGCATCTGCGGGCTTGCCAGGGAGCTGGCGCTGGTGTGGAAGAGTACAGGAAGCCGCATGCGAAAGCTGAAGGAGCAGAGTCCTGGCGAGAGATCGGCGTAAAAGCGACGGTACGGGGCAGGGAGGTGTGTCGAGAGGGAGGATCGGTGGTAGCGCATGTGACGATGAATCACGAACAAGACCGACAATGACGTCGCGGAAGGCAAAGCCGATCCTGCAGGATGATTGAAGGCAAGTCAGCCCGGGTGCTTTCTTTCAGCGTGGAAAATTTTGAAAATTGTGGCTGGTGAACGTGCGAGCCACAGCATACCCGTGAGGGAACACGCCTATCTACCTGGTCTACAGATTATCGCCAGCGGAATTACCCCCACCAACCTCCACCTCTGCCCTACAATGTTCCTTCCGTGTGCCAAGCCTCCAAACCCGCCAACGATCGCAGATCGAGCTACTCCGTAGGTTGTTTTCCAATTGGACAGGCTTGCAAGCACATTCCTCACTACGGCTCTCTCGGCACCTGTCCATGAAAGAAACAGCACACTCCGATCTCAGCGCTTTCAACCAAAGGATTCATGATGGATTCGTCATCTTGCCACTGGCATTGGTCAGACAATGGCAGATAACAGCTCGATTGTTACGACCAAACGTGGTTAGCAGCCCCGAACCGAGACACAGACCGATCCTACGGAGATCAACGGCAGGATATCAAGCTGGTCATTCCCCCCCTCTCCCCTCGGTGCAAACGATCATTGAACATCAATTGCCTTGACCTGAGCTACGCCATGTCAGACCGAATTTCCACAATGTCCTTTGACGACGACGGTGACTTTGATCCTGATGATTCCGACAGCAATGTCCAGCGACAGTGGGTCACGGCCGACGAGGGCGATGACATACAGGAGGAGCTGGTGGGCATTAGCGAGGATGTTGAAGACCTCGACAACATGTTTGCGTTTGAGTGCTCCGTGGGCACCGAGGACGGCGAGGTCGCCGGGGACGCCGTGCACAGCGGGCCCGTCTTGTGCTCCGTGGACACCGTCGACACCGAGCTGGCCAAGCTCTGCGAGGCCGCCGCGGCCTCCATGCACAGCAGGCCCGTCGTGTGCTCCTTGGACGCCGTGCACAGCGGGCCCGTCTTGTGCTCCTTGGACGCCGTGCACAGCGGGCCCGTCTTGTGCTCCGTGGACACCGACGACACCGAGCTGGCCAAGCTCTGCGGGGCCGCCGCGGCCTCTATGCACATGCACAGCGGGGCCGGCAGGCTCACCGACGCTCACTGTGCAACTGTATCGGCGAGCTCAAAAACTCGACGGAGGAAGCTCGCCAAGTGGGTGCAGAGTTGGTTCGAGTCCGATTCCGACAGTGACAATGGCAAATCCTATGGCTTGGACGCCGTGCACAGCGGGCCCGTCTTGTTCTCCGTGGACACCGACGACACCGAGCCGGCCAAGCTCTGCGAGGCCGCCGCGGCCGCTATGCATAGCAGGCCCGTCGTGTGCTCCTTGGACGCCGTGCACAGCGAGCCCGTCTTGTGCTCCGTGGACACCGACGGCACCGAGCTGGTCAAGCTCTGCGAGGCCGCCGCGGCCTCCATGCACATGCACAGCGGGGCCGGCAGGGTCACCGACGCTCACATTGGAAATGTATCGGCGAGCTCAAAAACTCGACGGAGGAAGCTCGCCAAGTGGGTGCAGAGTTGGTTCGAGTCCGATTCCGACAGTGACAATGGCCGTAAGAACAACAAAAAAGAGGACACAGCGGCTCCGCAACGCAAAAGCAAGACGGAGGCCCAGGTGGTAGACGTCGATGGCGACGGCGTTGACGACACCGCGGCAGACGACGCGTGCGATGGGGCACACGGCAAACCGAATGGGACGCGCACCAACCGAAAAGACACATACATGTCGGTGAACGACAAGATACACCTTCAGCGGACGTCGCAGCAGACGATGCTGGACAAGACGGTGGTGTGCTACCGGCTGGAAGAGGTGATTCACGGGCGGTTGGACGGCACGCCGGCGTGTCTGCTGGTGATCCACTTCAACTTCCACTACTCCGAGACCAGCCCCGTGACACAGTCGGACATTTCGGTAACGTTTGGAAGCCGGCAGACGAGGGCCCAGGCGCTAAACGGACCAGACGGACCAGACGGACCAGACGGGACGACTGGCCCCTTGGTGCCCTTTGCGACGGACCTGCTGTGGCCGCGGGCGGTGCAGGGCCCGTCGTCCAACGTCAAGGTGACGGACGAGACGACGTTGGGGATCAAGTTCGGTGTCAACGGGTTCTCCGTCGAAACGCCCGAGATGCGTCATGGCCGCAGCGGACAGCAGACCGACAGCGGCTGGCGCATCGCGGGCGTGCCGTGCCAGGTCGAGCGGCCGTCTCCACTGCAGCGACGGTACAGGTGGCACATTACCGGCAACTCGCTCAACGCCTTTCCGGTGCCGTCCGAGTTCAGCCTGGGCATGATTGTGCTGCACGACCAGGTGGACTTTTGGGCGGCCGTGCAGATTAGGGGGAGGCTACGCGGCCGCTTTTACGACCACGATGTGCCGTGGAAGCCGGTGCGCAGCGGGCTGTGGCGGATCATTCCCAAGGAGAGCGACGCGGTGCTGGACAAGGGACTGCTGGACCGGACAATGGATGCCAAGTACCGCAGTATCTTTGCAGGGACGAGATACGGGGAGACGGAGGCCGGCGGAAAGAGTGGAAGTAGCGAAAACGGGAATGGCGAGCCCGAGTGAGAACAAGGACGACCCGACGGTCAGGCGAGGTCAAAGGGGAACGCAAATATAGCATGACACAATCTTTATTAACTAGCTGGTCTCCACGCCACATGCGTCAACCTCCCCTTCCAATTCCTTTTGACTCCTTCTGACTATTTCTGACTCTTCCTGACTCTTTCTGACTCCTGACTCTTTCTGACTCCTCTACGAGCACTGCGTGATGGTGAGGACCGACGAGGTGGCCGCGGCGGCAACGGCAGCCACAGCAGACGAGGTGACGGCAGCGGCCGTGGTGGCGGCAGCAGCGGCGGCACCGGTGGCACCGATTATGCTGTTGAACACGTCGGCGGCGGCCTGGTTCTGCGTCGTGGCCACGGCAGCGGCCGAGGCGCTGGTGCAAGCGGCCTGGACATCAGCAGCAGCGTTGCAGGGCGAGCCGAGGCGCTGGCAGATGAAGCCGGCGATGACGGCAATGTTGAGGGCCGAGCCGTGGTTGAAGTCGGTCTGGTCAGAAGCGATGAAAGCGTCCGTGTTGCGGCCGTCGAGGCCGGACTCGAAGAGGATGGTCGGGTCGCCGCACGAGCCAAAGTCGGCCGCGGCCCGCTTCTTGGCCGCCGCGTTGGCCGCCGCACACGCCGTCGCCTGGGTGTCGCACTGGGCCGTGCCGCCGCTGAGCGTGCCGGCGTTGGCCGCGTTGAAGCAGGCGTTGCGCTGGACGTCGCAGGAGCGCTGAACGGCGGCCGCGAGGTTGACAAACGTGTTGCCGTTGACCGAGAACGGACGGCTGCTGGCGCTGGACTCAATGGCAGGGGCAGCCGCGCCGAGCGTGCCGGTGAACTGCTGCACGTTGACCGTGCCGGAGGCGGCAGACGTGGCGGCAGCCGAGGCCGCGGCCGAGGTTGCGGCCGCAGCAGCAGCAGTGGTCGAGGTCGTGAGCGAGGAAGCGCCGCCGGTCATCGTGGTCGTGATCACGCTGCAGGTCGAAGTCACAAAGACGGTCGACTGCGAGCAGTCGGTCGAGGTGGCCGCAGCCGCCGCCGCCGAGGTGGCCGCGTCAGTCGTGGTCGATGCGGCCGCGTCCTCCGTGGCCGAGACAGCAGCCGTGGCCGTGGCCGCGGCCCCCAGGTCAATGTCGGTGGCGCTGGCGACGCCCGTGCCCGTCACCGTGGCCGAGAGGCCAGCCACAGCGGCGCTGATCTCGGCCTCGGTCGCGTCCAGCACCAGCAGGTTCTCGGAAAAGATGCAGCCCGGATCGTCGGCCTCCGTGTCGCACGTGTTGCCGGCCGCCGTCGGGTCGCCAATGGTGCCCGGCGCAAAGGTGCCGCTCTCGAGGGCCAGCAGCGGATCCGCCCCGACCGCCACCAGCTGCTTGGCCAGCGCCAGGGTGATGGCCTTGTTGGTGGCCGCCGCGCCCGTCGACGCCGGATCCTGGTGCTGCGACAGCGCCGCAATCTCCGGGTTCGTCGCCGTCTCGTTGCAGAGCACGCTGGCCAGACCGACCGAGCCCGTGTTGCGCTCAATGGCGCGGTACATCAGCGCGCCCGCCATGCCGGGGATGTCGCCCGCCGCCTTGGCGTTGGTAAAGGCCTGGTCGGCCGTCTCCTGCTGCAGGCAGTTGAGGTTGGTGACCGTGCCGGCGCCAGCCGCCGCCGCTGCGTTGCCCAGCAGACCAAAGACGGGGTCGGCGATGCCCTTGGGGTTGCTCGTCGCCAGGGACGTCCGCACCGAGGCGAGAAAGGTGTTGTGGGAGTGCTCCTGCGGCACCTCGCGCGCCAAGAGATCCGAGGTGCTGTGCACCTTGGCCGCCGAGGCCGCCGAAGCCAGACCGACGAGAACAGCAGAGTACTTCATTGTCGATGGAGAGGTGGAAAAGACCCAAAAATGGACAGAGGGAAAAGGAGACGAAAAAAAAAAATGATTCAAAAGACCAGAAAGTGCCGTGAATAAGGAACGGAAAGTCAAGTCAATGGCACAGCCAAGATGATCAATATCGGTAAGTGAATGAAAAGAATCGAAAGGTTCGCAGAACCTGTTGGAATAGAAAGAGACAGTGGTCGTGAAGGATGGTGAGGTAAGAAGAAACACGGCAGCATCAGGCGGACATTGACGCCTTAAGTAGGAGTCCTGGCCACGACCAGTGCCCAGCGTCCAGCGCCTAGCACCCTCACAGACCATCCAATTCGCCGTCCTGCTTCATCTAATGTCCCACCAAGGGGCAACACGCACCCAAGCGAGAAGAGTACGGATGCCTGTGGCTCGGATCGCTCTGCTTCCCGCATCAGACGGGCCTGCCACAGGCCCGTTTTGCATCAGCCGCCCCTGCCCGCCGTGGAGACACTGGGGGCGCCAGGACCGGGTCGGCTGGAATACGAGACCGCTATTCGGGTGGATTGGTCGTTGACCGAGCGCGGCGGAACGGTCCAAAATGAGCGTTGGGTGCATTCAGAGAGGCCGCTCAACCATGATGCGCGCATCTCGGCAGAGCAGATCGATGGACGCAGACCAGCCCAATGGTTCAGGCGGGATCAGGCCATCGTTGGTTTGCGCATCATCACAGCCGTCGGCAGTAATGGATCAGACGTCTGCCACAGCGATCATACTTTGGAGGTGCGAAATCCAGACCGGGTCAAACAGCCCCACAAAGGGTGACGCGCCAGCTAACCGATGGAACCCTGAAACCCATAGAGCCTCACGATGGCGCGCGCCTCGGCTCCCATGGTGTCGCGGGTTCTCCTAGCGTAAGGTTAACGAGGTTAACGAGGTTAAAGAACGAGGTTAACAGGAAAAAGGTTGGAGTGGCCTGTTTTTTTTCCCACCTTTTGCGTAGCCTAAAATGCTGGGCTCTGCGCGGCCCGTGCGCAGATGCGGGTTCAGGACAGCTCCCAAATGAGTAGTCGCGATCCGACGCGGAACACGTGTTCTCGCACATTCTCGTACATTTTCCATTTCCAAACGCCCTCACCATGCCCTGGAAAGACCGTTTCAAGCGCCTCCAGAGCGAGTTTGAGAGCCTCACGGCGCGTCCTGCCGACGGCGGCTCTCAACCGCCGGTCAGCAGCGGCCCAGTTTCCAGTCGGCCTCTCTTTACGCCGGACGGGCCCATCAGCCGCGACTGGGATCCCAAGATTGGCCACAGCGAGAATGGCTGGGGAAATCACGAGCTGCAATACTACACAGACCGTCCGGATAATGCATTTTAGTGAGTCTGTCGTGTTTGTGTATCTCTTTTGCGGACAAAACCGGATCCGCGTCTGTTTGCACCGACCGCTGACCGCCATTCGCCGAACCCCCAGCACCCCCGATGGCCGACTCACCATCCGCGCCTTTGCCGACCAGGCCGCCGCCGACCCGGACCGTCGATACACATCTGCCCGTCTCGTCAGCCGGCAGACGCTCGGTCGCGACCGAGGCGTGTTGACGGGCTACGTGCAGTCGCCCTGCGCGGCCGGCGTCTGGCCGGCCTTTTGGCTGCTGCCTTTCGAACCCTTTGTCTGGCCCACCGACGGCGAGATGGACATTATGGAGACGTGGAACGGCGACCGGCTGAACCACTCCTGTCTACACTGGGGCCAACACGACGAGCCGCAAAAGCACCGCGTGCTCTCGACGTCCGTGCCAGACATGCACGCCCGGCCGGTGCGCTACGACTTTGTCTGGGACCAGCCCGCCGGCACGCCCGGCCACGGACGGCTGCTCTGGTACATTGACGGGCGGCCCGTGCTCAAGGGGAGCGTGCCCGCCGGCACCCGGCCGCTGCGCGACTTTACCGTGCTGCTGAACGTGGCCCTGGGCGGCGACGTCTGCGCCGGACGCATCCCGGCCGACGGACAGTACGACCTCGTCGTGGACTCGCTCTGTGTGGCGGACGAGCCCCAAGGCGGCTGGGGCCGATTCGACGCCGACTGGCAGGCCAAGGCAACGTCCATGGGGAACACGTACTAAGGAGGGGACACCGACGGGGGAGTCCGGGGCTGTGCATACGAGGTTGGAGCTGCCAGCTCGCCACCTGCCCCTCCCCTTTCCCGGAATTGGTAGCTCGTCGCCGTGGAGATGCTTCTTCACCGAGGCCTGCGCTTTATCATTTCTACTGGAACCAATCTTCTGTTCCAAAGGCTCGGACAAATACCTTTCTGTTACGTACTATCCCCCACGCTGCACTGCAGGCTGCTTTGTGACTCCGATAAGAGCTTCCCCCCGGTCGTACCGGTCTTGGCAGACCGGACTGACCGACGGGACCGACGTCGTGAACCGGGCCCGTCACATCCCTGCCCAGAGAGCAGGGACAAGGGTCGCTGGTTTGGCCCGCCTGGCCACCTAGCAGCAGAGTACGTACGTTATCTCGGTGTGTCACTCAGATGCGGCCGGCACACCGCGCCAGCTCACCGCCAAGACACGATCAGGCACAAGAGCACGAGAGCTTACGATTGAGGTGACAGTGGGAAACCTTGTTTTGACGTAAAACGAGTGACAACATTCAAACTACACAAATGATACTCCATCGGCCAAAACTCTTACAATCTGTGCCGCTGGGTACCGTTGCGAGCCATGCAAAACAAGAACAATCAATCTGTGCGTCCTCTCCTCCACCTTGTCTCTCACGTTCTCCATGTAGAAGCTTCCCGCCCGTCCCGCCTGTCCGTCAACGTGGAGGCGCCCACGTCTCCACAGGCACCGTCTCGTTCGGGTCGTGCTGGAGCGAGCCCAAAGCTGCGCCCTGTATATGCATTCCCAGGAGCCGGTAGTAGTCAACAATCGACATGAGGCGGGCATGATAATCGCTTGGATCGTTGTTGACGGTACCCGCAGCCAGCATGAACAGTCTGGAAAATGGATTGCGCAAAGGGTCCATGTAACGGTAGAGCATCGACAGAGCAGCTTCCCTGTCAAAGTCGAGGGACAGCATAACAAATGCGGCCAAGAAGGCCTGGAAAGACGCAATCACAACCATGATGTCATTGTTTCTCCGAAACGACTCTGACTCGTCCGCATATATGATGATCGCCCTGGTCTCAGATCAGCATGGGACGCCTCTGGGCTGCGACAAGAGGACATACAGCGTGCACTGTTGGCCCGCCAAGGTGATCGGGAGCCGGTGTCTGCCGCTTTCGTGGGAATGGTCTCTGGCAAAGCGCACAATCTCGGCACGGCAGGCCGCCGTGCTAAGCGGGTCGTTGAGGGAACAGATTCCGCTAGAGACCGATGTGCCGGCCAACGACGCGTCTCCCCGGTAGACAATGTAGTCAAAATAAGGAAACGCGTACTCTGGACTCGGCTCCGGGTCCTCTGGGAAGTTGAAAAACTCGTCCCAGTTTTCCTGGGCCGAAGGCGATGCAGAAGTCCCGGACATGGTCGAGTCCATATTTTTCTTGTTTGATATTCTGAGCAATGTTCGATATCTTGACGAGCAGGAATCCCCCCCGAGGACAGCGGCGAGCGGCCGCCTTTTATATCCGCCGACATCTCTGTGTCGGGGTCGAGGCTGTGGCCATGGCTGGTCTTCTCATGCTGTCCTTCTTCGGCCACCCCGGCGTGGAGGTGGACGTTAAGGTGGTATAGTGGAGCTGGACGTTGATCAGAAGCCAGGGATTCTAACGCTCATACTCACAGACCAGAAACAAGGCGCAGGAGCCCGGCCGCAGAGACATGGATGATCACACTATCCAATTTCTCGAGCAGTACCTTGCAGCAAGCCTCCGCGAGCTCAACGTGTGTAACGTATGCAACGTGAGCAACAACGGTAGTCAGACCACGTACAGAGGACCGAGTAGTGTTATAAAAGAGTAAATTTGGCAGCAAAGAAACCCGGTCATCAGGCGAAGAGGTCTCAACAACTTTGCGTGCTTGCTCCCCCTTCCGAAAAGAGCATGTTCACCCATGCGCACAGCTGGATGACCCTGAGCCCCGTTCTCACACCGCTCCATACCGCAAGCAGATGAGGGCGAGAGAGCTGGTTGGCGCCACAGCTTCCACGAGTGGCGGGCACACCGAGATGCAAGGCTTGGCAAGCACCGGTCCGCGGAGAATAGATTTCGCTCTCGTTCTCTCTTCTTTCTTGCGCTGAGACTTTGGCGGGGACTCGTCGGGCCGTGTGATGGGTAGCCTACATGATCAGCGTTTGCTAATGCGCATCTGGAAGCGAGTCTGGCCGGCCTGGCTGCTGGTTCGTCGTTTGTCAATGGGGATTTGTGTGATGAGGTTCGAGTGGCTGCAGGAGTCTTGGCGTTGAGAGGGTAGAGGATTTCGTGCGTTCCCATTGGTCCACCAGCTGCTTATCTCGCGCCATGCAATATGTATTGTTTTAATGCAGCATGTCTTTGCCTGGTCAAAGTGACAGAACATCTGCCACTGGCACTGCAGGTCCCGGCGCTCGCCGTCGCCCGTTTGGAGCTACACAGGAAGTGTCGCCGTCACGGGCATCGCGGAACTTTGGCAGCAGCCTGAAAATCGATACCAAGATGCGCACACATACGAGTATGTGTAGAATACCCGTCCCAGGAAGCTTTTACTTGGAATTATATCAGGTCGCAGAGAGCTGGAACAAGTCGTGTAAAGTGGCGTGGTCGGTCGGGCCGACAGGGCGTAAGCTGAATCAAAAGGCCAAGACGACTACGTTTGCTCTTTTCTTTTTCTCCTTCCTAAACAAAAAGTGCAACAAATGACTTGCACTTTTTGTTTAGGAAGGAGAATTGGCAAGTGTGGTGCCACCAGCTGAACCAAAGGCAAGAACGGCAATGAGGTGTGCCCGCAGCGGGGACCAGGCGGTCAGGCGGCCTGGGCGAGCTACCCGTTTTTGAAAGAGACCTTGCCGTACTACTCGTACTCGGTAAAGCCGCTACCTCTAGGCACTAAATCCGCTGCTACGTACTCCGTACAACCGAACCCAAGATGCTACAGTGCCCAAACAATAAGACAGGATATTCTCGTTCTCGCAATCCAGCTACCTAGCAGTGACGCACGTCTACAATTGTTTGCTATTGGCCGTCTTGCCGTCTCTTAGTCGGTCATTACGACAATTTCGTCGTGCATTACGTCGTCAAGTTCCATGGCAGAAGGCCCGTCCCCATCATCCACCTTGGTGAGGTCGACGACTTCGATATTGGCATCTTGTCCGGTGAGGTCGATAAAGACCTGTTTCCTTCTATCGGTCTTTGTGAGGTCAATGACCTCGATGTCAGCGTCTTTCCTGGCGAGGTCGGTGCACTCCGTATTTCTGTCCTCCTCGGCGAGATCAACGTCCTCAGTTTTGTCCTCATCCTTGGTGAGGTCGATACAGACCTGCATCCTGCGATTGTCCTTGGTGAATTCAACGTTGGAGTGTTCCCTGGCGATGACGATGATGACCTTTGTCCGGTGATCCTTCGTTTTGGTGACCATGTTGTCATCGTCCTGGACAAAATCACCGGCCCCGGTCTTGCCATCGCCATCTTCCCCGTCAGCGTCGCCGGCCTCCGTCTGGTCATCATCATCGTCGGACATGTCGCTGATCCCGGATTTGTCATCGTCATCGTCCTCGGACATGTCGCCGGCCACAGTCTGGCCGTCGTCTTCTTCATGGAGCGGGTCGGCCTCGGCCAGGCCGTCCTCGTCTTCCTCGGGTGGGTCGCCTGCCTCAGTCAGGTTATCGTCATCGTCCGTGGGGATGCCAACGACCTCGACCACAATCTCGGAGAGGTTGACGGCCGCCGCCGCCTCGACCATTTTCCCGAGCAGCAGGAACTGGAAACGCTCCAGACGTCTCAAGCTGTCCGTCACCTCCTTTTGCATCTTTTGAAACATGCGCACGACCTGGTTGATCATCAGGTGTGCCAGGACTGCGTCGTCCGGGTCTCCGGTCGTCAGGAGCAGCGCTGCCCAATTAGCAGCCTCCTTCACGACCAGGAAGCGCTTGCCGAGTTGGGGGACCATTTCGACCCGCATATGGTAGCTTTCGGCCTCATACAGCACGGACCAGCAGCCGGGACACTTGCCCGACAGGCCCCTCTCCCAGTCCTGCGTGATGCGCTCCCAGCTCCTCGCCGAGTACTCCTGCGACGGCTGCACCCAGTACGTCGAGCAGCGCGGGCGGTAGCGGATGCAGGCCCCGCACAGCGCCCAGGTCCGCAACACGTGGCCGCGAGCATCGCGCGGGCGGATGCGCTCCATGAAATCTGCCGCGGTGGGGCACGGGCACATGACGTGGTGCACAATGGGACAGGGGGCGCGGACACCCTGGCGGACAGCAGCCTGCATCATGCGCTTACAAGTCATGGCGAGGCAGACCTGGTCCTCGGGCTGGAGATGCGCGAACAGGGCGAGGATGACCTCGGTCGGCAGGTGCAAAATGCGAGTCTCTGCGCGGGGGGCCACGAGAATGTGCTGAGGGGGGGGGAGAGAGGGAGGGGCGCGTTAGTCGGGCCAAAAGAGGGATCGCGAACACACGGCAAGGTTTTAGTTACCGTGGCGGGGACGCGAAATGGCGTGGTCGGATGGATACAGCGATCCATGTCCATGGCGTGTTGGTGACCCGGGAAAATAAAAATAAGGGAGCAGCGGGCCGAGATAGTGGCCGGCTAGCGAGATCTGCCGCTGGAGTAGCCCCGTTAGCGAATCTGGACCGGTATTTGCCACTGCGGGACAGCCGCTTGGCCGCTTTGGCCGCCTTGACCGCTTTGGTCTTTGTTCTGTGATGATGCACTTACGATTGGAGACTGGGTTTCTTTGGCGCCACCACTTCTGATCGATGGGGTTTTTTTTTTTTTTTCACGTTGACGACCACGACGGAATGGTTGCAATGTGTTGGGAGAGGGTGGTGACGGGTGACAGATCTGGACGAGATGGATGGGCGGCAGTGTATCTTACGATCAAAAGCCCCATAGCACGGACGGATGGCAGACTTGGGAACAAGGGTCGATCCGGTTTTGAAGCGGGCTTCGCGGGGCTTCTTGTATCCAGGCGACAACTCGGCCGGGCGCGGGGTCGAGGTGGGGTGACGGCTGGGAAAATGTCGATCCGAGTCCGTTTGCCTGGCCATTTCTCATTTTCTTCCGCCTTGTCTGTTTGCTCGGCTGCCTGCAGCTGCTGGTCGTGAATGTTGGCAATCCGTGATTGGCTCCGTGAAGGAATGGCTGGGACGCCGATGCACGGCCCGAAGACGAGTCGACGTAAGTGGACAGAGATACAGCCGTTGGCTGGGTCGCAGGGTGCTACCGCCTCGCTTGGAGAGGGGGGACGACGCAAGGCGGTGGAAGCCTCGTTTGTCGCGTCCACAGCAGCACGACGCGATTTCAGGACCGCGACGCGACAGCATCACGCATTCGGCCGTGTTTGGTTTTGTTTTGCGCTCTACGCAAACGATTACGTGCTCTCGTCCTGTTCCGTCGTCTCATCATTATTTGGCCTCTTCAAGGACTACGCACGGTAAGAATGGCCGTGCTTGGTACAAAGCTTCACCGCATTTCGTTGATGCACATATTACAAGCTGATCGCTCCAGTCGGCACTACCGCTGTACTTTGTATCCACCGTGACAGCATTAGCCTCTGACACCCCTATGCCCACCCCCCCGAGCACGAGACGACAAAAGACCCGCAGCGCACCCCGCTATTGTGTTTCGGTTGCGCTCGCCACCGGCTTGGTTGGTTGCCTATCTCGCAGCCGTTCTCGGACCTGGATCAAATGATACTGCACTTCAAAGGTGCGGAGATGGTCGTCGCCAAAAATAGCCTTGTGCGCGGCCAGCGTGCGCTCCAGCACATCCTTGGCCTTGTCCAGGCGGTCCTGGTGGCAGTAAGTGGCGCCCAGCGCGACTTCGGTGGAGAGCGTGTCCGGATGGTGCTGGGCCAGGACGACACGCTGTAGACGCAGCACGTCGACGAGGCGTATCTCGGCCTCGGCCATGTTGCCGTCGTCAAAGTACGTCTTGGCGAGGGCGGACTTTGTATACAACGTGGCAGGATGTCGTTCGCCGAGCAGGCTCCGCTGGAGGGCGAGGGCCTGTAGCAACGCGGTCCTGCAGTCGTGTCTCCTGCGCCCCTGGCGGCGGTACACACGGGCAAGCCTGGACCCGACCGAGAGTGTGGCGAGATCCTGGTTGCCAAACTGCTGCAGAAATTCGGACAGTGCCGTTTCGGCTTCGCCAAACTGTTCTCGCGCCACCATGGCCTGTGCCGCGCACACCTGCGCCCTTCTCCAGCTCGCACGGCCCTCGGCGACCGCGTGCGGCCCAAGCTGGAGCGCCATGGCGATAATCAGATCGTCCTCGTCCCAGGAGTCCATGTCCAGCAAATAGTCCAGCACGGGCTCCAGCACGTCCAGAACCGCGTCCATGGGAATGCACCGTGCCGAAAACAGGGCTGCTTGTCGCACATGTGGCAGGTGCGTGTCACGTCGCTGCCACACCGTGTCCTTGGGCCCGAAAAATCCTGCCGCCGTCTGCAGGGCAGAGTAGGCGTAATTGGCGATTCCTGGATCTTGGACCGCGAGGCAGTGCCGCGCCGCCTCCTGGACGAATTTGCTGATGTCGTAGGTATTCCTTTCGCCGCTGCGGCCATGCAGGAAGCCGCAGCTCAGTAGACACTCCACGGCACAGTTCACGACGTCGTCTTGGTCGTGGGCCCCCAAAGCGGCCTGCGCGAGGTCGAGCGAGATAGCCTCGTGCCCGATAAAGGCCAGGTGGCAGACCAGGTTGTAGGCGTCGCGATGGTGCAAGCCCATGTCTTCGATGCCGTCGGCCAGTATCTGCAGCGCGCTGTTGGACGTGGAGCCGCCCGAGCCGTGCCGGTGGGGGTCCCGATACGATGCGAGCAGCAGTTGCGCCCGGCGCTGGTCGTCACCACACAGCTGTGTCAAGTACTTTTGCATAGACATGGACACGCCACCGTCGCTGATACAGGTGACTGCCTGGGAGAGGGCGAGAGGGAGGCGGTCCAGCTCGCCAATAAGGGCGACAGCGTCTGCCATTTCATCAGCGCTGAGACGGTCGGGGCCAGCCGTCATGGAAGGCCACATTGGTGCCAGAAGGCTCAGCGCCTCGGCATCCGTCATCCGGTCGACGTGAATGGTCCGCCGCCGGGCCAGCTTGGCGGCCATAAATCGACTGCGCGTCGTCCACAGCACGGTACCGTGAGGGCCGTCGGGCAGGTACAGGGACAGGCCAGTCCCGCCTGCTGTCGACCCGTCGCAGCCAAGCAGAACCGCGTCGTTGGCGCCATCGACGACTAAAACCCAGTTGGGCTCGTCCTGGATCCGCTGACGAACGTCGAGGCAGAACTCGTTCGGGTCGCGGCCGTTAGGGTCGAGGTCGAAACATTTGGCGACGGCCTTGTAGCTTTGTAGAAATGTCTCCCACGTGTCCGCCTGGACCCAGAAAACGAGGCAGGTGGGCTCTTTGGCGCGACGATACGCGTATTCGAGGGCGATTTGCGTTTTTCTGGAGGGGTAATAAGAGGCGTTAGCTAAAGCCGCAAGGTGTTGAGTGCATTGGCTTCCGTCTTGGAGACGGTAGACGAACCCAGTTCCGCACATGCCCCAGAGCGCGGCGCTCTGAAAGGAGCACGAGCCCGTGGAGGGCAGACAGCGCCGCAGCTCATCAGCGATGGCGTCGCGCACCACATAGTCTTGGTTGGAGGGAAAGGGGATGACAAAGCGTCGTCGGGGCGTGACGACCTGGGGCAGGTGGTTGTGGACGGGGCCAACGTGGACCGTTGAATGGTGTAGGGCGTTGATGCCGCTGCCAATGATATCGGCCATGGGTGCTAGGCAAAGCGAGCAGTCGGACAACGGGACGGTTTGGGCAGATTGGCTGAAGGCAGAGCAAATGGAGAGTGGGACAGAGGCAGGCGCAAGGCAGGCCGGCAGCAGGATTGCAAGAGCAAAAAAAAAAGCGACAGCACGAGACAAAAAGGAGGGGCAGACGGCTGTGCCGGGCGTCTACGAGCGATCCTACGGGCGCAATTCTACGCATGGTAATGCAACGAAGAGAAGGAGCGCGGTTGCGATAAGTTTAACACACGGGTCGGTGTCTGGATGCAATCTATGAGAACAGCGGGCGAGCCACCACCAGTGGTTCTAGGCGGCTCCAGGTGGCACCAGGTAAGATAAGCGGGGTTACGAGCAGGCAGCAGTGAGTGGGCTTGGGGCCGTTGGGGGGCCGTTGGGGGGCCGTTGGGGGTATTATCAAGTTCCATTCAGCAGAAGATAAGATATCTGGCATGAGAGCTCGGCGTGGCCAGCAAAGTACGGGTAAACAAGAACTGCGGCGCTGGGGACAGGAGAACTGTCCGTTTATCGGACGATATTGCCTACTCTGAGAACAGACTGGCCCCTCGCCTTCACGCCTGTCGCCTTGTTCACAGTGACGAGCAGTGGCAAACTACTCTCCGTTGTCGCTAGCATCGCCTCTCCCGATATCTCATTGCCGACGGACATTTGGCTCTCTTCGTCCAAGTCGACGTCCTGGGCCACGTTGACGCCATTGCCTTGTGCTTTGTCTTTCTTTGCACGCTTCGAATCCGGGGGCATCTGTTTGGCATCTGTCTTCCGAATTGAAAAATTCGTGGGCGCCAGTAGGCCAATGAATCGCTGCACACGGAACGAATTGTTGCCTTCCTGCACAGCAACATTGCCCGTCACCAGGCCCGCCGTCGGCTCCGTAACGAGTGGATTCTCGCTGTTTGGCTTAATGTGGTTCTGCTCCGCCAAGCGCTATTGAAATCGCGTTAGCGCTTCGCAGCGGCCAACACCCACCCGCCATGGCCATGAGGCCGACTCTCGCCTACCAGTGAAAGCGCTTTGTGGGTGGAATCCTGGTCAGGCATAATGTCGCGAAAGGCGATAGAACGGGGAAACAGGCGATGGGACCGAAAGAAAGGCGAAGGCGATTGTAATATGTCGCCACTGGTCAGACACGCGAGAACTGCTCTCTTTCCAAAGGATTCCATCGTCTCTCTGGCGGATTGGCTGATTGGTACCACGTAGGAAGAAGGCTGAGCCTCAAGGGTGCCTTGGGCGTTCCCGTTTTCTTCGCATCCAACGCCTTGGCAGTCTAGGTCGCCTTTCCCGCCTTGACCTTGTACAGGTTCGCCTTTGTGCAAACAACACAAACGACACCGCGCACCATGGCCGAAGTTTTTGGGGTCATCTCCGGGGCCGTGAGCGTTGCGGCTCTCTTCAACAATGTTGTCCAGTGCTTTGAGTACGTCCAACTAGGCCGTCACCTGGCCCGTGACTACCACCTTTGCCAGCTGCAACTCGACGTTGCCGACGTGCGGCTGCGGCGCTGGGCCAGGGCCGTCCACCTCATGGACGACCTGCGCTTCAACAAGGCCGTCCCCGTGGATGGATGCCGAGATGACTTTGATCGCGAAGTCCTGCTGGCCCATGACATTATGGTTGAGATGACGGAGCTGCTAAAGCTGGCCGATAACAAATCGAAGCGGTACGAGCGCATTGCCCAGGCCAAAGATCTCGAGCGCACGGCCGAAAAGGACATGAAGCCCCTCCACCGACTGCTGCATCAGCAGCTGAAGCTGCGGTCGCGCACATTGACACCTCCACAAACAGAACCAGCAAAGACACCGGGCCAGTGGCACTCGCTCTCCCGCCGCACCTCGTGGGCCCTGTATGACGGCGGCCAGTTCGAGCGGCTGATCAGCGGCGTCGGCACCTTGATGGAAAGTCTCGAGAAGCTGTTCCCCGCCGCGGCCCCTGCGCGACAAAAGCTGGCCGAGGCCGATATCGATAACGTATACGACCTGCCCAGCCTCAAGGCGCTGAAGGAGGCCACGCACAGCACCGACCGCGCCCTGATCGAGGTCATCGTCCGCAAGGGCGAGGCTCTCGCTGGCAACAATTTTGCCGTCGAAGTGCACGCCGAGGACAACTCCGACATTCAGGTTGGCGACTACTACTCGGCAGCCGTGATGGCTAACGGCGTCAGGCCCATGCCGGCCAGCAGAAACACGGCCGAGCGCATCACCGCCCGGGGGTCATCAAAGGTGATCATTGGCAGTCGCTATGGGTGATGCAACGTGGAACCGCTCGTACAGATGGTGCTTGGTGCTCCTTACGATGGATGAGTCATTCTTGATGAGATAAATTATGAATTCACACAGTCTGAAAATTAAATGCCTATTTGCCCTGTTTTCGCTGTTGTGTCACGATGCTCGCTGCTCGCTCCTGCCTGTTGCCCTGCCTCCCCCTCTGCCCATGCTGCACAGAACACCCTTGTAGTACCGCCACTGCCTGCCCTATTCTTCTGAGTACGGTGCAATTATAATAGCCAGGCGGCTGCTTATCTGAATTTCTGCTGATGTGCGCTCCCCCGTCCTATTTTACCCCTCTCTCGACTTCAACCACCACATCGTCGCCACATCGTCGCCGCGTCGCCAGCACATCACCGCCATGCTGGACCTTACCATTTTTGAATATCTTCTCGTGGCATATCACGGCGCACATTTTGCCTACTTTCTCACATCTGCTTCCCCTCCTCTGGTGTCCCACCTTTCGACCATTTTCCCTGCCAAAATTGTTTATCCAATTCGCACGATTCTGTACATTTTGCCGGCAGTGGACTGCTACATCTCTCCCCTCTGTATAAGCGAATTCTACTTCCGAACCTTTCCCATTTGATGCCTATCAAGAAGCCTGCCACGCCGCGATGGAAACGTGTCGCGTTGACGGGAACGTCCTATCCACAACGGTAAAAGGACAATTCCAAAGGCTGGCCTCGTGGAATTGGTATGCACTCAGTGACCCCGGAGCATTTCCCCCGACTAACGCCACGACCAGAACTTAGCAGCAGCAATCGAAGTTTCCAACGCCCATGGTGCATTTTTACCAATATATCTTTACCTCTTTGGCTCTTCCTAGTACGAAAGCGTGCAAGTGGCAATATGCCGAAGCTGGCACATCGGGCTGCTATCGTACTGCTTCGGCTATACCTCGTTCTTTGGTCCCGTTTGCCATCATTTGCCCAACTGGCCCCCAAGCTGACGGGCGGGGCTTGTGGCTTCTCAAGCGCTCACGCTACCTTACCCCCCCTCCCCGTAGGATCTTGGCCTGGCATGCCGCTGGTCACTAGAGCTGATGTCTATGGTGGCGCTGACGGTCAGCCGTGTCTCCTATTGAATCGAGCCTTTGCTCGATTGTCGCCGTAAGCGTTCTCGGAGGCAGTTCAGTCGTGTCCCCCACGGCCTGCGTTTGCAGCACATGAAGATAAATACAGCCCTCTGGCCGCAACCCAGCACCTCTTTGCACTCTGTTCCTTGCACAGCACATCCCAACTGACCCCGGTCGAGAAGGCAGCGACGTGACGAATCCACCATGGCATCAACCGATATCGCGGAGGCCCTGAAGGAAGAGTTGGAGACTGACGCCGAGTACGAGGAAGTCGGTGAGACGTTCTCCAGTCTCCTTCACGCTTGCCACAATGAGATCTACATGAATATTGGGACCTCGCCTTATGACACCCACGACACGCTGACGAGCGTTGATGGCAAGCTGTATCCGCGCAGCTTGAAGCCCTGGGAGGCTTTCGACACACTACGTCGAGAGGCATTTTCTCTATATCAAAACGCCTTTCGGGGATGGGCCTGCTTTCCTGAGCCACAGGACCTCAATTTGTATATCTGGTTGGCGACCGGCTATGACTTGTCGAGCGAGGAACTTGTGCGGAAATACGAATGTCTGTCTGTCGAGTGTTTGGCGCAGTTCCATGTGCTTCCCTACTTTATTCATGCCGCCAAGAGGGGTGGTGCGGCGTTTCCCCGTGCCAATCCAAACGGCGGTGCAGACTCGCACGTCACCGGCGTTTCATTCGAGAACTATCCCAAGGGCGTTGCAGCTACCGAAGTCGACAGGGAAAGCCCCACGCCCCAGCAAGTCCCTACGTCTCGCTCCAAGATGAGCCCAGACCAATGGTGCTTCCGAACCACCGCAGACGACAAAGCGCAGCCACTGTTTGTCGTCGAATACAAGGCGGCCCACGAGATGAATGTCAATGTGCTGCACGACTTTCTCGAACCCCATACTGCGGCATCCTTGATGGAAGTCGCGATCCGCCAGGTGAATGAGCAAGAGACGGACGACACGGCCATCTTGGCAAAGGTGGAAGTGGCCAAGACCCTGACAAAGGCCTACCACTTCATGGTCGATTACGGACTGCAGTACGCGTACGTGACCACGGGCGCGGCCTTTGTTTTTCTCCACCTGAACCCAGACGACAGCGACACTCTCTTCTACCACCTAGAGGAGCCAAGGGCGAATGTGCAACAAGACGGGACCGGCTTGGATCGATCTGCCGTGGCTCTGGTGTTGTCTTTTGTCATGATGTCTATGAACAACCAGCGCCTGACACAAGAGTGGAAGAAGAAGGTCCGCCAGCGACAGCCGGTATGGCCGGTTCCGTACGAGGATACTGGAACCGGGCCGAGCCACGGCTCACAGGTCTCGACCCTCGCCACGTGGGCCGCTGCGCCAAGCACGCAGCCCGTGCCTTACTGCACCCAGCGGTGCCTACTCGGCCTCAAGTCGGGTGACCTCTTGGACCCAAACTGTCCCAACGTCACGCGACACCGGAAACACGGCCCCTGCGAGATGCAACACCCCATCTCGGCGGACGAGCTCTGCACGCTGCTCGTGGAGCAGCTAGCAACGGATCTGGACCGCAACTGTGATAACCTGGAAGAGGACGCCCTGTACGGCGAGATGGCCGCCATGTTCCGTCTCACACTGCAGCCGTATGGCTACTGCCTGCTGGGCAGGGGTGTGCAGAAGGCGCACCGCGAGCGGCTGGCGCTCGATGACAAGATGTACGACGTCCTGGAGCAATGCCAGGGCCGACTGGTGCCGGTCAATTTAGGCATGGTAACGCTGAAGGAAGAGTACTGGACCTCGTGCGGGGCGCACATTTTGCACATGCGGTTGCTGTCGTTTGCGGGCGACTTGTTATGGCGTCGTCTAAACAACGCACAGCCGCGCACTCCGGCTGTATTGGCCTCGATGATGCGGCAGTTCCAAACAGAGTCGCGCCGGACGAGATCGGAGCTGTTGCGGTACCGCTCTAGAATTGGCATCGCGAGCGATGACAACGTGGTGTGGAACGACGAGCTACAGGGAGTCATGGCGATCGACTTTGATCATGCCTTTGTGCGAAACCCGAAGAGGCTCGTCAAGTGGTGTGGCACACGGAAGCTTAAGAAAGCTCATGGCCCAATGAACCAACCCGACGGGTCCCAGAAGCGACTGAAGTGGTATATTTAGAGGGAGCTGTCCACCTTTTCCGGGGCGATATGAATACGGGATGCGACAATGAGTGATGAAATACGCGGTAGCTAAAATACACGATAGCTACAATACGCGACATACTGCCAGATTGCCAACAGTACATCGCTACCCACGGGGGATACTAGTAGACTGACAACACTCTGTGAACGTATTTGACGACAGGTGTGATAGAGCCCTTTAGTGTGCAGATGCTGCCTCCGGAAGTAACTCTCAACACTAATACCTCCAGAATAGAGTCATTGGCTATCTTAGGGATGTATCTTACAAGTACTTATTTTAGTTAGGCACTAGGAGAAACCGCCCGGCTGCGGCTGACAGGTGGGGCTAGAGGCGGGAACGACCAAGCGTGCTGAGGACGACTTCCACCAGAGGTACTGTAGCATTAGTTTGCAATCGAGAATAACGCGTCCTCATGTGTGCTAACCAAATCGCTAAGATCAGAAGTGATTCGAAATAAATTGAAATGAATCGAAAAAATAGACTGAGAAAAGAGAATCGAATTCAATTGAAAAGTGCCACTACAAGCCGGAAACCGCAGCGCGACCATTCTGTCCAACACCGTAAATTACGAGTACACATAGGTTAGCGTAAAGATACGAAATGCGGGCCGCCCCAGACAAGTCATACCGTTGTTGAGCGGGGTTTTTCTATGGACTTTTAGCACTATCAGAAACTACCTGACAGTTACGTCAACGCAGGCCTTCTCAAAGAAATGTCCGTCCAATCCCTTGAATATGTGATTCCAAGTTTTTTTAAAATCATATTATGATTGGCTATGTTCTACTAGCTCTGCTCTCTGCCGTCCCTTATCTACAGGACGGTGGGGCGAGTCATCAGTGACTGTTGGAAGTGTGTCCCGCGAGCCGCTCGTCAAAGAGGCGGTCACCCACGTATGCAGCAACGCCCAGTTTCCGATAAGCAGGCGTCCGCCCGCGTATGTGGAAGCGAAAGAGTACCCCTCTTGTATGTGCGGACACGTGACGGTGAGCGGTCTGAATGGCAGAAACTGCCCACATAAGTAGGGGACTCTCCAGACTCGTGCCGCAATTTAGAGCCTTTCATGGTAATCCTGGCCTCACTTTCGAAAGTATGCAGCGTCTTCTTGTCTCTGGGCGGCTTTCCGCGTCTGCATCTGCAGCCTCGACCGCTTATCGAGGCTTGTCATGCCTCCGTCCGACTATGTTCAGTCGGCCGGCTTGCCCATCGCTCCAGGCCACGGCAAGGCTGAGCTTCGGGGGCAAGAGAGAGAAGATGGTCAGCGACACTTGCATCAATCCTCCGCAGGAGCTACTTCTTGCCAGGAAAAACACTTTCGAAACAGATTTGAAGGAAAAGTTTCCGACTAGTGGGTTCCAGGAAATTCCGACGGACCAGCTGATTGAAGAAGAAACCATCCCGGGCTACGACGAGGATCACTATTTGCCCGTTCATCTCGGAGACGAGATGGATGAGAGATACCAGGTCGTTGCCAAGGCCGGCTATGATTCTGAAAGCACGACATGGTTGGCCCGTGATCTCGAGTCAGAAAGCTCTCCGTTTGCCCTGGTGGGAGGAACACGGCTAACGAGGCAACTAGAACCCGCGAATATGTGGCTGTGAGGGCGCACAATATCATCTACAATAACAAGTACGAGATTCCTGCCTTTGAGCATATCCAGAGTCAACACGAAAAGTCGCAGCACTTTGGACGATTCTTGATCCGGCAGTTCTACGAGGGCTTTTACGAGCCTGGTCCTCTGGTGATGAACCGCGTGCTCGCTCTCGAGCCTGCCCAGATGAACATGCGCGACATGAAGGCCAAGTTCTTCAAAGACGGACTCGAAGAACAGCTTGCTCGCAACATAATCCGAGAGACTCTATGGGCCCTCGACTTTCTGCACTCCGAGTGCCAGGTCGTCCATACCGACATAAACCTAGACAACCTTTACCTCGGTGTGTATGGCAAGGATAACCACACGCTTCGGGAGCTGGAAGCCATGGAGTTTCGGGAGCCGATTGGCCGCAAGACCACGTCGAAGGTGCGCCCCGTCTACCTCACGCGGCTCATGGAGCCGCAGCCGGGGCCGCTTCTGATTGACAACTATCGCACGGCCCGCATCGGTGAAGAGCCGCATACCGGCGTCGTCACGTCGCGGCCGTACCGCTCGCCCGAGGTGCTCGGAAATCTGCCGTGGTCCTTTCCCTTGGACATCTGGAGCGTGGCCCTAGCTGTACGTGTTAGCAACTCAACCGTTTGGTACTCTTCGCTAACCTAAGAGGCCTGGGATATGATCTCACCACAGAGTCTGTTTATGGCCAAAGCGGATGATGGCTCTATTAGCGATGGAGCACACTACGCCGAGATGATCGCTGCCATCGGGGCCCCGCTCAGGGGCTACAGGAGGCAGGTCACGCAGGGCGGTCTTCCGTATTGGAACGAGGACGGTACGTGCCGCTAAGAGCTGGACAGACGAGATAAAGACTAACATTGCAGGTGAATGGACGGGCATGGCACCTATCCCGCATGGACGCACGCTCGAGACCCTTGTCGGTGACAAGCTGGAAGATCCTACTCGCTTCCTGGCCTTTATGAGACGGGTCTTGCAGTGGCGACCAGAGGATCGCCCAACGGCCAAGGAGCTTCTCCGTGATCCGTGGTTGGCGCAGTCCGAGGAGACCGATTAACTGTGCGTGTTTGCTACTTTTCAAGAGCGTTTAGGCGCCCACTCGCACGATCAGGCTTGCCTCTTCGAGTCGAGTCGCCCACGTATTTTTGCTCTTTGTAGCCCAATATATGGCTCACTGTTTTCCACCCGTACGCTGCGCATCCTCGGCGTCGTCCCAGCCAATCGTGGTGATAAGTAGGGAGCCCACAATACCGCTGTCTCGAAACGTAGCCATAGAATACGGCCTAAGAGGGTGAGAACACTGGGAAACGGCTGCTGGACAGAATGTTGTCTCTCCCAGTACACGTCTGGTATAATTGGAGGACTGCTTGGCGGAACGCAAGGAAGCCGTTTCGTCCAAGAGCCATTTACAGTACAACGCAGTAGATACGGCGGCAATCGGCTTCCACTGTCTCGCAGTGGCCGAAGGTACTGCAAAGATCTGGGTGTAGGCTTTGTGGTGGTTGCTGGTTGCTGGTCAAGGGCAATGCATTCCTTGCAAGTATCTTTGGAGTACTCAATCATGTCAGAGATTCACGGCCACTACTTATTGCCTTCCTGTATTATTATGCCTCTTGTGTCAAAATCAGCTCCCGGGCGCCATTGCAGGAAAAGTTCCAGTCGCGGGCGTTAAACATGCTGGTCATTGTTGGGGCCTGCCCACTAAAACCGCAAGTACTGGCGCTAACCCACTGTCAAGCCCTGGGCACAGGCACCTAGGAGGTATATTTCCACTAAACCTTCTTGCCATCGTCTACTGACCGACCTTTTCAATACAAACGTAAGAGCAGAAACATTCGTAATATATTGCGTACTATCATAGTTGCTAAGTAGATCCCTGCAGCTTTACCAATTTGCCTCATTTCATTCCATATCCAAAAAACCCCTGCAAAATCCAAGAATCCTGAGAAAGAACGTCAAGCATGTAGGGAGCGATGGTTGTGGTAGGCCGTATTTCCACATCTGCCAACAGTCTGCTCATATTCATTCATGATCAGATCCGACGCCGACACCAAGTATTGATCACGCCGTTGTGGCTGTTGTCCCAGAAGCTCATAGACCTGCCACCGCAGGCTCTTTGCTTTGCCCAGAGCCGCTTGCTCGCGGCCTCGCTCTCCAGCATCTTCGAGAGACGGGGAGCTGGGAGACATGATGCAGGAGGCTGAAGGCGACAGCTGGGACACGATAGACGATAAACGAAAGACAAAAGCCCAAAAACGACACAGGACAGGAAGGCCGATGAGAGTTTGAGACGAAAACGGTTAGGTTCCGAGTAGGCCCAAAATGATGGGAGCGGTGCAGGAGATCATGACACCAGTAAGACATGCGGAACATAGCCATCTATACCCATCTTTGTAGAGCGAAAGAAAAGTAATCCAACCTTTAAAGTGCTGGCGGCAGTAGTACCCGCGCCCAGGGTCCTGCGCCCTGGAGTTTACGCCTTCTTCTTCTGTCTGGACGGGGTGTGAGCAGACGACGAAGCTTTCCGTTTGAGGCCACCATCGTTCAGAGCACAGTCAGGCGTTGCGACGGGCTGGCGAGAAGACGACGCAACCGCAACTTGGCAGGGCTGCTCGATCGCGTATCCAGATCCGCCCTCCGCATTCATCTCCTCCGCAGTGTCCTGCCAGAGAAAGAGATCAGGGGTGTTCTCCCGCTTCCAGTGTTCTCTGAGCTGGTCTCGAAGGGCGTAAGACTGGCTTTTTGCATGATCTTGCTGGTTCCGAATACTTCTTCGCCCGGCCTTGAACTTTTCCGAGTTTTCCGCGACGCAAATCGATGCGTAGTGATACTGGTGGTATTCGGGCAAGCCTCCTTGGCCCTTTTTACTGTAGTGCGCATAAAAGTTCACCATGCAGCCGTCGGTAGTAAAGCTCGTAACCTCGGCATGGCCCGGGGGATCGGATTTCCCAAGATAAGCAAGAGCCTCGTTCCGGGCTAGGACAAGAGCCGCTCCAGAATATCGACTTTGCAGCTCCGATTTCTCCAAGCTGTGTCCGGCCCCCTCCCACTCTCCCACCATATGTGGCAGCGTCAGGGAATAGGGGGTGTTGGCATAAATAACAGCCCCCTTGACATGTTCACCGACTGGAAATGGGAGAAACTCGTTCACCTCAAGTCCCTCGACAAAGTCAGGCCGCGGAGCAGACAGACGAGCGTTGAAGCCAACATTCTGTGGAAAGCCAGTGAATTCTTGATTGTACACCTTGCTGTATCCTTCGTCATGGTACTCTTTTAGCATATGGCTCGAGAACCTCATAGCCATGGTGGATTCATTTGGAGATTTTTCGACGTCGTTTGCGTACCGCCTGTACTGCGACTCGGGCGGTGGAGGAGATCCGCGGGATCGGACATGTCGTTCGCGAATCGCCTCCAAGTTGGAAGGCGGCGCGGACTGTTCTGGATGGAGCACGCCATTCCTGTACGCGACCATGTCGAAGCCAAAAACGGATCTCCGTATATCTCTTGACGAATCTGAATCAATGGAGGAGTCGTCGTCGTCGTCGTCGTCACTTCCAGACTCCTCGGCAGACATCCCAGACGTCCCAAAAGAAGCCAGAGTGGTAGCTTCAGCAGAATGTAGAGTAGAAGATGGAGCGGAAGACGGAGCAAAAGCCTGAAAAGTGTCCATTCCGTTGCTAAGCGCCAAATTTTGCCGTGTCAAACGTTCCAACGACGACCGGCTTCGGTAGCCGGGGTCGATGTAGGTCTCGATTGGTCTTTCCAGTAGTTGACCGGGCTGGGAGGCAGCCCTCGCGTCGATGGATGTGCAAATCTCTTTCTTTAGCTGGTAGCCTGTGCGGGTGAACAATGTCTTGCATACCTCGACCGCCTTCCCTTTTCCTTTACTATCAGCCTGCTCTGCTGGCCCGGCTTCCTGGTCCTCTACGGTAGACTGCAATGCGTCCGTCCCCATCGATTGTGCTTCGGTCCCGGACGTCGTGTCGAGTTGTCTTCCCCGATCCTGGACAGTCTTCGCGCCTCCAGTGTAGTAGCCGCTTCCTGCTGGCTGCTTTTGATGGCTCTGGAGACGCTCTATGCCAAACAAATGAGCAAGACTTTCAGTGCTCTGACGAGGAGAACATACCAGCGTTGGCATCGCCCACTTGCTTTCGAGTGTCCATTGAAGGGGCATCCATCATAGGTGTGTCCATTACGATTAGATCGTTCGCGAGAGGTACAACTGAAAGGCCGGGGCCGCGAAGTTGATATGTTGGTCAGGTTGAAATGAAGGATGGTCGGGCAGCAAGGTGGGGAGTAAGCCTAATGTTGTTGGGCATCGCTCTCCCTAGCGCGGGGCTAGGACGTTGCCCTGCCGCCCCCCGCTCCCGATGGAGCTGTGGCTTACGTATGTGGCTCACGCCCCGCACAAGACCTGGCCATTCAACACTCCCGCAAGCTGTTATTCGTAAGTCCTATCTTATTTGGTGTCGAATCCATCCACCGTCAAACCGTTCTTTTGATCTTTACAGGGCGTCAGTATAGGCTCTGGTTGTGATGAGCTATGAGTACAAATAACCATTGAACTACTCGCAGGCTGCACGGCTGCTCCGTCGCCTAGTGGCAAAATTTCGTGGGGCATCATGCACGCACTTTAGCGGATCAGCTTGAATAAGGATAAGCAATTGGTCCAACGTCCCGCTCGTGATTTCACCAACGCACACCGGCCAAACCCTTGATTCGCTGACCCGGACAAAATTGCTCGCGCCGGCTTCTTATCTCTATTGTAACTAATGCGGTTGCATTTCCGGTCGGATTTGTATAAGAGCGGTGCTAAACGCTGACGACGTTAACGGACGCGGACTTATGCTATTCCTAACCCAGACATAATTGGGCATCTCGGCAGATATCTATTGCATGGGAATGTGTAAACGGGAGCCACCAGACTGCGTCGTTTCGCCTCTCGTTTGCCCCTCTTTCATGCTCTCCTTCACCGGTCGCACGTGACGACGAATCCAGTTCCAGGCGCTTATTTTCGCTGTTATTGAGGCCGCCTTCCTCTCGCACTCAAACTTGTCTCTTGGACTTGAAATGGGCCACTTTTCTGATACCCAGCAGATAGACAAGTTCTAATTTATTCGCTTTTTTCCGCCGTCTTTCTTTCATCTTCGCCATTCATGAGCACGCCCGTACGCTAAGAGCGGGTAGCAACGGAACCCACGCCCAAGTGTCAAGTGGGTCAATGTGTATCTTACCAAACTTGGAATCTATGAAAAGTGCAACGGCTTCAATGCAATGTGTCATACATGCGTTAATTTTTAGTGTCCAGCCAGACTCTCTTCGGTTTGACTTCTCAGCGAAGAAGAGTTCTGAGAGCTCAGTACCTAACAAATACTTCTTGGTGATGGAGAACTGAACAAGTGGCCGGAAGTTCTTCAACGGCTAGACATGGTTTCGGTGTCAGTCAGCAGGGACGTGAAGCTACAAGTGCGATACGACTCCGAGTAGACTTTCGGGACTGTTGGCTTAGACGCCTACACGTGCACTGACATTCTGCCAATGATCCGTAAAAGCGGTTGGCGCTATTTGCATTGGCAACGGGAAAAAAGCTTATCTGTATCTGGGCTACTATCTATCACGTGCGTCGTTGATCGGCCATGATGACGCGGGGTGTCGAATGATTCCGGCCGCCAGCGGTCGCTCAACCCTGTCTATTTCCAATCAAACTTTCGTCATGTCGTTTCGGGAGAGAACTCTGAAACAGGTCGGGAAATTGCTGTCGCTACAGGAAAGTGAGACTGCACAGGTGGTAGACTACACCGACAGCCTCAACGATACAGAAGCGACTGAGCATTTTCAAAATCTCTTGGGCGATTCTCCCGAGTCGGACGAATTCATTGCCTCATACATCCAAGGTCGACGAGAATTCTCGGAGGAGAAAGCAGCCGTGAAAATGGCACAACCACCGGCATACTCGCATGAAGATGGTGGCGGCCATCACGCGAAAGACGCGGCGGCGGCCGACTTTCCAAGAGATGAGCTGCCTCCATCATATGCAACGACCACAGAGCCGGCATATCTTCATCACACAAACGCAGTCGTGTTGGCATCGCGGATTCGTGCCAAAGACGAGGTAAAGATTGAACTGAGCCGACGTTGATTAGCTTCTGACGCCCAGGCAGCAAGAAATGCAGCAAGAACTGCAGCAGTTGCAGTATCATTACCGCATCTACAACAGCGAGATTGAGCCAGAGCATGACTCTGATTACTACTGCACCTGTCGCATCCATCAATATACCCGGAAGAAGCTGCAACGAGCCTATGCGATGGAGCGTTGGTCAAAGGCTGTTCAGTATCCAGGTACTAAGACGGAAATCGGCCACCGGGGGACAGGAAATGGGGTTCTGACCGATTCTAGGCGAGAAATACTACAGCAATATTTCTGGCGTAGCTATTTTTACCTGGAACCCATACGCTCAGGTCACATCGCCATACGGATACTCGCCGGGAGGCCTTTCTGGCAGTATTTTCGGCATGCAGCGGCCAATGCCCGGGTATCACGCTGCTAACTTGCGCGAGACGATTGCGCTGAACAACCGCCTGAACAAGGAGGCGCAACAGAAGATCGACGCGCGCGAGCCGACGATGAATATATGGGAAGCTGAAGATGTGGCGGATGCCTTGGCCAAAGTGACACTGAGCGGCAAGGGCTTTGCTAACACAGCAGCAAGTAAGGGTAAGGTGGGTAGAAGCGGCAACGGGGAGGGTATGTCGAAGATGTCAAAGCTGCGCAAGGCGCTCGGCCGCAAGCCAGCGGAGGAAAAGGAGCGAGAACAGGTGGAGGCGATGCGCCAAGCTATCCTAGAGGAGGAATCAGGGCGCTGGCCGGACGAACAGTGGCGGCAGCTTGTGCAGACGTACCAGGACAAAGTGGGTATGCGGAACAAGATTGCAGAGCTTCGGGCGCGGAAGCCAACGCAGTACCTGCACCTACTACGGGCCGGATACTTTGAGCCGATCCCGGTAGCGTGGGCGAGCCAGGCGTCGAACCCGCTCAAGTTCAGCGTGGAAGCAGCGGCAGGGATTCGGGGGATCACGCCAATGTGGCGGGGTTACGAGGACCTGGCGGAGGAGCGGCTGTACTGGGTGCTCAACCACCGGGAGGGCTCGAGTGGGCAGCGGATGAAGCCGGATTTTATCTCGTCGATGAGCATGGCGCGGGCGCGGATGGAGACGGCGGTGGAGCCTCCGCCGCTGTACTTTTCCGAAGACGACACGTGTCGGCGACAGCACAAGGGCTCTGGGTACTCGCGGCAGGTGATGCCGCCGCCGTTCCAGGCGTTTGACCGGCCGGAGGTGGCGACGGACGACACGATGATTCTGCTGGACGTGTCGGGTTCGATGGACTTCGATCCGTTGCGGCCAAGGTACGACCAGTTTCTGGTGACGGGGTTTGAGCCCTCGACGCAGCCGAAGAACAGGGGTAGGTTGAATTGCGCCTTTTTTTTTCTCTTCCCGTTTTACCCTTTTTCCTTTTTCTTCATTTTTTTTCTTTTAATTTCGGTGGCCCAGTTTCTGATCGACAGACGTTGCGAAAGCCATCCTCGGCCGATTCACAGACGCCCTGGCGGCGCACGACCACCAGACACAGGGGTACGACCTTGTTACATTTTCCAGCAAGGCCAACTACCTGGGCGCAATCCATCACAGCAATTTCGAGCAAACGTGGGGGCGGGTCCAGTTCGGGGGTGGGACGCGGGTGATGACGGGCTGGCAGATGGTCAAGGAGCTGCACTTCCAGAAGCACTCGGCCAGCGCAGTGCACCACCCGGTGTATGGATGGCAGGCGGGCCCGGCAACGCCCATGCTCCGACTGCTGCTGCTGCTGGACGGCGAGGCCACGGACATGGACGAGTTTGAGCTGGACCTGTTGGGCCTGTCGTGGGCGCACGTGACCATCTTTTTGATTGGCGTGGACGGCTGTCCGCACCACCACCGACACGCCAACGAGCTGCAGCGGATCGGCGACGTGAACCATCACGTGTCGTTTGTGGACGCACAGGGCAACTGCCCGGAGCGATTTGTGACGCATGAACTTTTGAAGCGACACCTGGGCTACGATGTGACGATGCGCGAGTTTGAGGAGATGGAGCGTCCACCGGTCTACACGGAGATTGCATGATGTGCCCAGCCGCGCTCAGGGGGGGGGAGGGGGGGCTCAGGGGGCTGCAGAGCGACCAGAGGCAACGAGGTCTAGCGTCCACGTGTACGAGTACGGAGTACGAGATGGATGCTGTCCGTAATTTCACCATGTCTCCCGATGGCGATTGGAGCCAGTGGGAACCCACTGTGAGCGACTTCTACTCGTAATAGCGACTGCCAGCAACTGACAACGACTGATGGGGAGTGCCTCGAGAGCGCTAACGTCCACTAGCACGAACAGCAGATTCGCAGAATGCAGGGCTGACAACGGCCGAGGCGCTAGGGAACAGACAGGATCTCCGGATCCATCCGCCACGAGGCAGTGTCCAGACACGACAATCGCCCTGCAGGGCCCCGGGGCTCTGTGCTAGGGCCTTGCTGGGGCCTTGCTGGGGCCTTGCTGGGGGCATGGAAATTACCCTCCTATTGCAAAACGAGCGACCAGAGCGAAACGGGCGAGTCGTCGGCAAAAAGTGCCAGAGGCAGCACAGCGCCCCAGTTTTTGTTCTAGCAGGGCTCCCCAGGGGCGGGTTCGTGCCTCCAGAGGCTCCAGCCTGCAGCGCTAGTGAGGTGCTGCAGAGGAGATGACAGGATTTCGTATTCCAGTCTGCTGTTTTGCGACACCCCCTGTCCTCTTGTCCGGGTCAGCGGATTAAAAGCCCGGACTGGATGCCCTCTTTTTCGCCCCCCCTGCTCATCTGCGACCGTCTGTCCTCTCTGCGATCTCTCCGCGGCCTCCTTCTGCGACCACGCGCGCGCGCATTCTCCCCCTCTGAGCACCGGCCGCAACAATGGCGCTGACCGACCTGGTCGACCCTCTGGCGGGCATTGACGATGTCAACTGGGCGGGGTTGTCACACGCCTACGGGCCGGCCGTGGACGTGCCGGCGGTCTTGCGACAGCTGCAGGCCGACAGCGACGAGGTGCAGAACGCCTACTGGGAGCTGCACGGCTCGCTCTACCACCAGGGCACGCGGTACTCGGCGACGGTAGCGGCGATCCCGTTTCTGTTCCGCCTGCTGGACGACCCGCGCACGCACCGCAAGACGGACCTGCTGCTCTACCTGGTCAACCTGGCGACGGGCGGCCAGTCGTGGGAGAGCCCGGTGGCCCAGGGGCTGGCCGCGCGGCTGGACGGGTCGGTGGACCGGCCAAAGGCCGACCGGCAGTCGTACGAGGCCGTGCAGGCCGGCACGGGCTCGTTTGTGGCGCTGCTGGCCGACCCCTCGGCCACGATGCGCGCCCACGCCGCCTACGCCCTGGCCTGGTTCCCGGCCGTGCAGGCACAGACCGAGGCGGCCCTGCTGGGGCTGCTGGCGGCGGAGCCGGACGTGGCCGTGCGGGCGTCGGCGCTCTTTAGCCTCGCCGTCACGCAGTTCTTGTCGCGCGACCTGGCGGCCGACTCGGCCGTCGCGCGCGCGCTGCAGGCGGCCTACGTCGACGCCGATCCGTTTATCCGCTGGGTCAGCGCGCTCGGGCTGCTCAAGCTGGGGCTGCAGTCGGCCGAGCAGCTGTCGCTCGTGGTGCGCAAGCTGCTGGACGACGACTATCTCGAGGACTACGAGGCCGGCAACCTCTACGACAAGGAGACGTCGTTTCCCTTTGCCTCGTACGAGATCCAGGACCTCAGCACCCTCGCCACCGCCGAGACCAAGTCGCTCCGCGGCAGCCAACATCCCGAGGTCGTGCACGCCCTCGTCGGCGGCTTCGCCACGGCCAACCGCCTCAAGATCCTCAGCCTGGCCGCGACCGCCCTGCGGATCGCGTTTGACGGCGCGCGGCCGCCCAAGAAGACGACCTTTGCCGCGCTGTCGCCGCTGCAGCAAGACGTCGTGCGCGCCCTGGCTGCGCTGGACGACGCCGACCTCTGGACCTCGGCCGAATTCACCATGATCCCAGAGGCTTGGCACCTGCCGCGGACGCGGGAGCGCCTGGTGGCGTTTATCGCGAAGAAATGAGAACTTGGAAAGCGGGCCTGGGACGGTCCACGGTACATGGTATTTCACATACACGGTACATACACAGTACATACACGGTACGACAGGTGGGCTTGTCAGAGCGTGCGGACTCCAAACGTGGATGGAGTGTGCCTCTTTTCTCGGGCAGCTCGGGTGTGAAGAGAGTCTCTGGATGGACATAGATGTGCGAGAAGCCCCGCCGCTCGGTGGCTTGGCAACGTCCTTGGGGGCGCTTAGTAATAGAATCATGCAAAACAAACCAGAAACATTACCCATTTTACTCGATGACAACTCCAGGAAAATTAAGCATGGCCACTGGGCGTCTGTTTCGATACGGTGGCTCGCCTCTGGAACACGGTTATGCGATAGCATCCAATCAGAAGCTACGACACGCGAGCGTACGAGACGCTTGTTCTCCGGACGGAACTGATCGTCCCGCAAGAGAAACAGTGCTTGATCCTGCTATTGTGATCAGCATGGCTAGCCCAGCGGTCGTGCTATGCCCGGTGGCCCCAATCCGAGACACTATTCTCCCACGGTCACGCATGCGAGCCGCACTACGCCTATCCATGCCGGACAATGTCTCTGGACCAGTGTTGAAAAGCAAGTTCCCAGCTGACTGCGTTCCAGATAAGGCATAGCCTAGGCGAGAGCCGCAGGACACACCGATCAGCTCCTGCCGCTAGGCCGTCCCTCGCCTGCACCCTAAGCTCATCTTAGATAGCGGAGGGCTCCTCGTTCCAAGTATCCTGCTTGTACTCGACGACGTACTCCGTACTCGTCTCTCACTCTGTACTTTGCAGAGAGTCAGGATCCCAAGAGTTCCTCCCCCCTCTGTGCCCCAAAAAAGCAAACCCAAAGCGGAAATTCGAGGGGAGAAAGGTGTCCATGTACGTATAAGACCGGGAAGGCTCTACACCTGGCCATAGTTATCCAGCAACTGTCTGCCACCGCTACGGTAGACTTGATTCTCCTACCTCCCAGCCAGCATTCTTGCCAAGTGTCCAGCCTACCCAATAGTGTACAGCATGTGCCAGTGGACGCAGGCATGTCTACATCCTCTGACATCGGGTCCTCGCGTGGACAATCGCACTGACATGTTGGCTCTCCTGACAGAGAAACTACGGCTGTGGCCACGATCGCTTCATTGCGTCTTGGTGGTGTCCAACATACCGCAGGACCCACAAGCGCTGCACCGTCTACGTGAAGACCAGAGAGGACTACTACGAGCTGTGTGGTAAGATGGGTCGATGACCGGACGGGCGTGGTCAGTTTCTCTAATGAATTTTCTGACGGGATCCAGCGTCTTGCCGCCCCCGCCAGCCGACGGCGATGCATGCGGACTACGTCCGGAGCATCTACGCAGACCTCTGCAGGAAGCACCCGGGGAAGAACTGGGAAAAGATCCGCATACAGGGCCTCCCGGGGCCGCGCAGATGAGCGGCTGCCGTGCTTCGTTTGCCTTTGCCGTTGTTTTTCTGGTAACATGCGTCTGCCGGCGTGCAGTTTGCGAAATTGGCGAATGGGCACGGCGAAAAGGACAGGGTGTTTTGGGGCACTCCCACGCTTGGGGTGTAACCGGATTTGTTTCTGCTGTGAAGCGATAGAAACCGTTGGCATCGTGGTCCTGTCGTTCTGTCGTCGCTCACAGAGCAACGAGACGGCCCGCGTGGTCGCGGCATGGGCTCCACGCGTTGATTGCTACGCTACGATAACAATGGAATGCTGCGGGGGTGGGCCTTGTAGCTCCCCCCCCCCCCCCCCCCCCCCCCCGGATTTTGCAGGCATTGTTTAGTGTGAAGCTCTGGGCGCTACCGTGCGCTGGAACCAGAAATTACGAGCAGCTGGGTAAGACTTGCCCAGGATCGTGGACAAACAAGACTTTTCTTGTAGTGCCCTTACTAAGACGCCGCCAACGGTCTCTTATTAGTAATAAGAGTGCCCCTACGGATTACGTGTAGGGCTAAGCGGCCCCTGATTGTGCCCCCCTTGCGGGCTCTGTCCATGTCCGTGCAGGTGCACAGAAAAATTGTCCGAGTCGTGCTTGCACAGGGTAGCACAACATGACAAATATCCGGAGGCGGTCAGACATTTAGCCCTCCGAGACCCAAGAGGCGGTCAGGTACAGACAGGTACCGTCTGCTCTACCAACGAGATTCTCACAGTGCACGTGCCACGCGCACTGTAACTGCCTCTGATTGTTTCTCCTCCTTCTCCTTCTCCTCAATCGGCAATGGAACAACTCACCAACTGTCCACGCTATTCCCGACAATCCTTCGACGCAGATCTCGCGGGGTAGCATCCGCTGATCCGACAGTGGTGGTCTTGTTGGGTTCTTATGCTGCTACGCTCCACCGTTGTGCCCATCTCCAGCCAACAGCCCTCGGCCTACGGGCACAGTCTGGGGCCCCGCATTCGACTAGGACATGGCGCAGTCCTATCGGGGCATCATAGCGGTTCCGCAGAGGCCGATCCCCTGGCCCAGCGTCTGAGAAAACAACGCCAGCACGATGCTGAGCTGGGTTTCCCCTCTCGAGCGCGGCTCCGACTGGCCAACGGCCGTGTCATCTGACCGTGGCGTGAACGAGGGGTTTTGAAGAGTCGTACAAGGGAGGAAAGGGGGGGGATTTCGAGGTATTTGAAGGAGAAACGCCTCTGAAAGCTCTCAGGAACACTTCCACCTGCTTGCATCACTCACCCAGACTCTCCGCAGCAACAGTTTTGCGCACACAAACACACTCACACATTCCGTTTTGGCAACATGGCTACCTCGATCCCCACCAAGCAGCGTGCGGCTGTCAAGCAGGGCGCAGGCGCGTCGGCCCTGGCGCCGGTGCAGACGGTGCCGGTGCAGAAGCCGGGGCCGGGCGAGCTGCTGGTGAAGCTGACGTGGACGGGTCTGTGCGCCAGCGACAAGTCGTTGCTGCACGACGAGTGGAAGGGCTCTGGCGTGGCCATGGCGGAGGTGACGCACGGCATCGCGGGCCACGAGGGCGTCGGCCGCGTGGTGGCCATGGGCGCGGGCGTGGCCGAGACGGGCCGGTGGAAGCTGGGAGACCGGGCGGGCATCAAGTGGATCACGAACGTGTGCGGCCACTGCGTCTTTTGCCGGGACACGCACAACGGCGGCGAGGTGCTGTGCGTCCACCAGACCAACTCGGGCTTCACCACCGCCGGCACGTTCCAGGAGTACTGCGTCACCGCGGCGTCGTACGCGACGGCGCTGCCCGACGGCGTGGCCGACGAGGAGGCCGGCCCCATCATGTGCGGCGGCGTCACCGCCTACACCGCCTGCAAGCGCAGCCAGGTGCGTCCCGGCCAGTCCATTGTGCTGATCGGCGCCGGCGGCGGCCTCGGCCACCTCGCCGTCCAGTACGCCGTCGCCATGGGCATGCGCGTCATCGCCGCCGACGTTGGCGACGCCAAGCGCGAGCTCTGCACCCGCCTCGGCGCCGAGCACTACATTGACGTCTCCGCCACGTCCGACTTTGCTGCCAAGGTCCGCGCCCTCACCGACGGCCTCGGCGCCCACGGCGTCATCAACTTCGCCGCCTCCACCGCAGGGTACCGCGTCGCGCCCACCCTCCTCCGCAGCAACGGCACCCTCGTCGCCGTCGGCCTGCCCGGCGACGCCGACGCCATTGTCGGCGCCCCGCCCCTGATGATGGCGCTCAAGGTGTGTTTTGTTCGCGAAACGAAAAGAATTTCTGACAGTCCGCTGACCAGCAGCAACTTCGCGTTGTCGGCAGCGCCGTCGGCACCCTCGAGGACGTCGACGAGGCTCTCGCATTCACTGCGCGCGGCCTGGTGCACCCCGTCCTGACCAAGGGCACGCTTGACGACGTCGACAAGTTTATTGCCGACCTGAAAGCCGGCAAGCTGCCGGGGCGGGCAGTGCTCAAAATTAGTGATTAGTGGGACTACAGTGGGTGCTTTAGTGCAAACGGTAGTAAAAATGCGGTGAATCGCCAAACGAGGGCCTCTCCCCGTAGTCGTTCTCGTATATGCACCCAACCACGGTCAAAAATGCAGTTCTAAAACCCCATAGTCTGGCCATTTCAAGGCGTCGAGGCCACCATAAGCGGGCCATCGTGGGGGACACAAGCTGCAAGGGGAAGGTGGTCAACAGAGTCGAAGGGCGTTGAGCTGTCCTGGTCACGTGAAGACGGTGGAGCAAAAGTGAGGAGAGATCACCAATCAGAGGGCTGCTTGTATTTAGCTCTGGCAGAACAAGCCAGTCACGTGGCGCCGCAGCCACAAACAAACGCCACCATATTTCAGCGTCTCGGACCTCATTCGCCTTGCGTTTGCTTCCAATGTCTGCAATCCCGCCTCTTTATTATTCCCACACTGGCGAATCCGGCTCCGAAATGGGCGTCATCGGCGGGGTATAGCCGCGACATTCTGCACAATCGTTCTCGGGATCATCCTCCTGGAAGAGGTGGACGCACTCGCGCGGCTCACGGCAGGACTGCCCGGTCGGGTTTTGGATGGCGACCGTGCAACGGACAATTTCCTTGAGCCGCTGGCGCTGTTCGCCCCGACGGTCATGCCAGTCGGCGCAGCGATATTCGACAAATATGTTTTGGCACATTGGACGGGCGGGGCGACGGTAGCAGTTAGTGGCTTTAGGCTTTAGCGGCTTCAGTGGATTCAGTGGATTCAGTGGATTCGGCGGATTCAGTGGGTTGAGTAGCTTCGGTAGCTTCAGCAGCTTCGGTAGTTTCCGTGGGTTCAGTGGGTTCAGTGGGTTCAGTGGCTTCGGTAGCTTCAGTCTGAAAGTATCGGCATCATCCGCGCAGTCGTACTCCGTAGGTCACCGTTCGTCTCGTCGGCTGTGTCAGACCTCTTCTGCCCCCAGCGTCTCCCAACAGCAGACACGCCTTAAATATTCAGATTGCTCGACAACGCAGGGAAGCCTGATACCGACTTTTTCAAGACCACGGCGTGCCGAAGCTGAGCAGCGCTCCGAGCATCCTAATTCTCGGCCCGGTCACGTCCACTCGGCAACGCTTCTGACTGGACGGCCAGCGCTGCAAAGGCTGAGTGGTGTTGTACAAGAGTGAGACATATGGACGTTGGTGATGAAAAAGGCGTAGAGACACACAGGAAGCAGTTGCATTGAGCTATCTAACACGGTCCATTCGCACAGTAACCGATCCCGGTCACTTTGGAGGTGGCTGGGGCAGTCAAGAGTTCCAAGGAAATCCTCCACAATCAAAAGAATTGCACTCGTTTTCAGCCTCTCTCGCGCGCGTTTTTTTTTTGTCAGACTTTTCCTCTTTTTGTTTGTATTTGTCCTTCTTTTTCACTTAGGTCACCTAATAGAAACGCAGCTTGTTCATGTTTTCGTACTTGACGTTCGGGATCAAGTGGATGCGAACCCATGGGACAAACGCCGGCGTGACGTGGCGATTGTAGGGGTCTAGTTGGCATAGTTGTTCCATGTCAATGTGGAACAGGCAGCGGTACAGCCTGTTGCGACGTTCGTCCCAGACGCCCTGTGATTTGTTAGTGTTTGCTCTCTGCCTCTGCTCTCTGCTCTCTGCTCTCTGCTCTCTCGTCTCGGAGACTTACCGACGTCGACGTCAGTTCCTCGAAATCAGCGACAAACGCCTCGGCCTCGCCAAAGGTGCGCAAGCGCGCGTGCCCGCTCCGAATGTAATCGTCCAGTCGATAGCCACGCGGCCCCCAGGCCTGCCAGAGCACAAAGCCCTCGGGCCCGACAGCAATCGTGAAGACGTGGCCGAAGCTGATGTGGCGGCGATCGTCCCAGCCGCCGGCGCCAAAGACACAGGACATCTCGACCTGACGCACGTCGATGAGAGAGACGGCCATGACGGTGGTTTGGCCGTGGAGCTCGGCGGCCTGACGGGCATACTGGAACGTGTGGCGCAGCGAGGCCGACGGCATCGCCCGCATGTGGTCGCGCGTCGGCGTGAGGCTGAACATGCGCGAGATCGAGCCCAGCATGCCGTGGGCGCGAGCCTCCGCGGGCGACGCTGCCGTCAGCATGACCAGGGTCGCAGCCATGCGGCTGGAGCGCCAGAGCTCGGCCTGCGGCACCGGGTCGACCGTGCTGGTGATGGCATGCGGAAAGTAGGGGCTGACGAGGCCGCGCAGACGGCCGTTGAAGCCACCAAAGTCGCCAAAGAGCTGTGGACCACCCAGGCTGCTCAGGATGCGACACATGGCGCTCGCGTGGCGCGCCAGAGAGACGTGGAGATGGGTGCCGGTGTGCTGGTAGCTGTTCTCGGCCAGGCTCTCCTGGAGGCGGATGAAGGCGAAGCAGGAGTCGGCAGCGCCAGGCGACAAGAAGCCGCTGACCTTTTCCTGCAGCGCCATCAGCGGCGACGGCGTCCGCGGCACAGCGTTTATGGCCGTCAGCAGCTTGGTCATGGCTTCCGGCGTCGTCGGGGGCCGCAGAGCGTAAAACACGGGAGACTGAGACGCCCCGCTGAGGTGCCACTGCAGCACTTGGCCGGTGAAGTAGGCCACGTCAATGGGCTGGCCAGGAGGGACGTAGCCGGTGATCTGGGTGTGGTCGGCGTACTCGGCGTACTCGGTGTGGTCGGAGGCTCCTTGGTCCGTGGCGTCGGGCTGCTCAGTCGGCTGAGCAGTCTCGGCGGTCTCGATCTCTTCCATGAGCTCCTGTGGCGCGTCTTCATAGTCGTCCTCGTCGCCGCTTTCTGACTCTGACGCCGTCGACTCATTGCCGCATCGGCACTCGCGGCAGGCCATGCAGAGATTGCACTGGGTGCAGTCCTCACACCCACTGGTGTTGCCGTCCGATTCGTAGAGGCCCGTATGCCCGCTCAGGAGCTGGTCAGCGGCATCCACGTCCATGCGGTCGGCGCCGGCGGTGAAGCCGAACGAGGTGGTGTTGGCCATTTCTTGGAGATACCTATCGACACCGGGATAGGCAGACGACTCGCGCTCCTCCGAGGAGGATATGGATCCGCGGCCGCGATAATCCTCGTCAAACTCGCTCTCGTATTCCTCGCGCGGAGACGTGGACATTCCAAGCACGTGGTCGTCCTGCGCCTCGCTAGAGTGTGCGCTAGAAGTCTCCAAGTCCCCAGGCATGCTGGGGCCGTTCAGGACGGTGGATTCGATTCCGTCTGGGGTTTTCACCCCAAGGCTAACGGCTGCGGGTAGGGAGTGCAGGATGGAGAGAAGGGCGAAGGACTGGCGCCTGGGAAAGTCCGAAACAGAGGAGACGGGTGCCAGCCGGCCCTTTTAAGGTCAGTTGGCGGGTGAGGCGGACAAGAGAGCACGGCACTATCAACAAGACAGACGGACAGAGAGAGGGTGCACACAACATCTAGGACAAGACCGCCGCACACTCTGACGCAGCCCGGGGGGG
>RQWE01000058.1:0-90513 GCA_004028395.1 Leptographium galeiforme
TAGTACTAATACTAAAATACTAAATTAGTATTTACTAAATACTAATACTAAGGTACTAATTTCCTAACCCTAAGCACTAAGAAGCGTAGGTAGTAAGGTTTAAAAGTATAGATTCTTCCTTAGTATTATGTAAAGGAATCTAATTAAAAGTAATAGGTGTATATATTAAAGAATTTAATTAGGTTAATGTTTAGCTAACTTAACTAAATCTAATTAAAAATAGTATATATATAAGTAAAGTCTAATTAAACTTTATACGTTAAAGCAGAAGAACGTAACGCTACGCCTTTTAGTAAAAAGGTTAGCTAAGTTAGTAAGGCGGGAGCTACGTACGTAAGCATAAGGCGGCTATATTACTATTAAACCTTTAATAAATAAAGCTTATTAAATTATATTTTAATCTTCTTTCTTAGTATATTTAGCTAGTATAGCCTTTACTTTAAGGCTTTAAAGGTAGTTTATTATACTCCCTTCTTTATTAAAGGTAGGGTTATTTATTATTATTTTTAATTCTGTTTATTTTATTAATATTATTTTAAAGGACCTGTTTAGCTTTATTACTATTATTTAAATGTTTAATAGTAGATTTTTAAGGGGTTTTAATAGTTTTATAATTTTTACTAGTTTTGTTTAGGTTACTTTACTTTCTTTATTATAGTTTTCTTTATCTTAGTAAACAGTCTTTTAACTTGCTAGGTTTAAAGCGTTTAGCCTTATAGTAAGGGTTATTAAAAAGGCTTAATCTATCTTTATAACTTCCTTTAGTTAAAGTATTAATAGTACTTAAAACGTTAAAAATAAAGTTAAAGTTAAGTAGTTTAAAACTTAGTTTTAAGTAGTTATTCTTTACTTACTTCTTTTTTAGTATATAGTTTTATAAGTTATATAAAGCTTTATATAAAATTTTAGTAATAAAGGTATATAGGTTTTATTTTTACTTTTTAAGTTTAATAATAAAGGCTAATCTTTATTTTTTTTAAAATATATTTAGATTATAGTTTTTAAATAGTTTTTTTTTAGTTATAAAAAGTATTCCCTTCCTTTCCTTTTATTTTTAGTATTTTTATAGTTTTTTTAATAGTAAGTAATAGCTTCTTTATTTAATGTTCCTTTCTTTTTTATATTAAAACCTTTCTTTTTAAAAGGTATACCCTTTAATAATGTTTTAATATAGCTTTATATTCTTATTTTAGTATAATTTATTAAATATATTATATAGTTAATAGTTTTCTTTTTATCTCCTTTTTTTTAATTTAAAGTTTTAGTTTATAGCTTTAAAAGGGTTTACTAACTTAAAAGAGTTTACTTATTACTCCTTACCTAACTTATCCCCCTTATTACCTAAGTAAGTTTTATTATTCTTTAAGTATATTAATATTAGTAATTACTATTATTTTTATTAGCCTTTTTTTATTTATACTAACGTCTTTATCTCCTTTATTTTAATAGTTTTACTTACTAAGGTTTATTAAGCTTTATCCTTATTTTAAGCGCTTACTATCTTTTTTTAGCTTTTTTTAAAACTATATTAGTTAATATTTTTTATATATTAATAACCTATTAAGACTATTATTTATTCTTACTAAGTATTTTACTTAAGGTCTTACCCTTATAACTATAGTCTATTATTTCTTAAATTAACCTCCTTTTAGTTTAACACTAACTAGTAGTTCCTTAAGTCTTTTAAGGTCTTATTCCTTTTACTTCCTCTTTATCTAGCCCTATAGTAAGGACTAAAAGATCTAAGTATATCTACTATTTAATAACAGCGTCTCTAACGGTAGCTTACAATCAACGTTTATAACGTGTATTGTTAGCTATTATTGTTCCTAGCTGTCTCCCTCTCCTACGTCCTCCCTTAGCACCTGCCTCCTACTTAGTCCTCTATCGCTACTCGGGCGGTGCGCTATAACGCCACTCTTGTGTGGGTCCTAATGTCTTGTAACATCCCTTAGTGCATTAATACGCACGGACGCGGCGGCATGGACCGCTGCTAGAGTAGCCAGTTGTGGCCCTAGCTGGTTAGCGAAACCTTGTTTCTACGTGCCATTGTCGGCCCTTACCGCATACAGCTTATGCGCATCTTCTCGCCCAGCACAGGGGGGGCCCATCCCGCGCCCTACGCCACTACGCGTTTATAGAGGGACGACGAGGTAATTTGCGCAGCGCAAAGCGTGATCAGCATGGCCGACGTAGACCCGTCTGCGGGCGGGTAGGGATCTTGCGGCACAAAAGATACCGATGAATGTGCATAAAGAAGCTAGTCTGACTATAGCACACCTGCAAGGGCGAAATATATGCGCCGCCAGTCACGTGGACTAGGGCGGCCCACAACACTGCCCCTCGAACCTGCAGGTAAGAAACTCTAGGTACATAACATTTGCGGCAAAAACGTAGTAAAAACAAGTATTACTCGGTCTGCTAGGAGTCTCCTTTTGGCTGCGTAAATGTAACGCGTAAACTTTGATTAAAGCTAGATTTCGTAATGTTAACAAGGAAATAAAAAATAACGCAGGTAGCAAGCCATTGCTACAGTAACGGCGCTATTAGCTAATTACGTTAATCCCTTACTACAGTGCGTATGCTAAGCATAGCGACAAAAGCGACATGCTTTTCACGCTATAACGGCTTGGTTAGGCCGTTAGCTACTATGTTTACTACTAGTATGTACTACAATTTAAAGGCCTTTTGCTAGGCTTGCTTAATAATCTACTTATACCAGATGTTAATGTGCTTAGTATAGGCCTTTTAGGCTAGGTTAAAGACTGTTAGAAGGGCGTTATAACTGTTAGTAAACAGTAAAAGCGGTTTAGCCACTATAGTACCTATATTATAAAGGATGCTATTAACCTATTAAAGTGTACGCGTAGTAAGCGTAAGGTTAATAAATTTAGCCTTTGTTATAAATAGAGTAATAAAAGGCTAACGCTAGGACTTTTATAACACCGGTCTGCTTATAATAAAAATAATAAAGCTACTAGTTAAGCGATAAGAGGGTAGGTTATTTATAAAGGAGGCGTTACTATATACCGTTAGCCTTATGTTACTAAAAGTCTAGCTGCTAAGAGTTATTACGTAGTGTTACGTTATACTAAGGTAGCGATAAAGGTGCTTTAGCAAGGTTTAATACTAATTAAAAGGACCTTTATTACCTTTATAAAGCTTATTAACAGTAAAGCTAATGTTAGGGCGCGTAGCCGTTAAAACGAAGTTAACTAACCTAGTATTATATAAATATTTAGTTTAACGCGTAGTTTAAGGGTCTTATTTAGTAGGGAGTTTAAGTCTAGCTAGCTAAGGAGTTGTAGCGCTATTAAGGTCTGTTATACTAAACCGCTATAAGGTCTTTTAAATGTATTTCTACTATAAGAGGTAAATAAGGCGATTAGTGCGGTTACGGCTTATTTTAAGGCTAAGGAAGCACGTTACGGCCTTAAGGTAGCGTATTATATAAATTTTTAATAGCAACGTACTAACGTTAAGGGTTAACGAAAGGTTATTACTAGTAATTAGCAAGTTGTTAACATACACTAAAATAAACACGCTAGTCTCCTTATTATAAAATATGTAAAGGTTTAAATTAAAGGCTTAAAAGCTAAGCGTATTTATAGTAAGAGTAAGCGTGTTAAACTACTAACGCAGGCTTTAGAAGAGGCTGTAAAGGGCTTAGCAAAGGCGGCAGACTTAGCCTAAGCCGTCCTTAAAACCTTATAGCTGCTTAACGTATACCTCCTAGTCCTTTAAAACCTTTGTATTTAGGAAGGCTGTTAAGAAGTTATATTACTCTAATTTAAGGTCGTTAACGGCGTAGTAGGATAAGAAAATACGCAGACTTATTATTAAAGCGACGGCAGCAAAGGTTAACTTAGACGTTTAGTTATTTTATAATTTAAAATTACTATAGGCTACCTACCGCGCTTTACCTTAATTAGGCTTACGGGTGTATACCTACTTGCCTAGCAACACCTTCGCGTAGGTCGGTAGCGAGACAAGGTCTTAGGCCTTTTTATCGATTAGACTGTTAAACTCCCGCTTTATAGCGGGCCGCTAGTATAACTTAAAGTTATTATAAAGTAAGGCCTTCTTATAACCTTTAAGGGTGGTTAAGGCTATAGCAGACTCCTCTTTAGACGCTATTAACAGTTTTACGTTAAGCGCTATAAACGTATAGCTATAAATCGGATTAAGAGCCGCTAAAGGGCCCTAACTAGCTAGGTTAAGCATTATAAAGTCCTAGTTATAGGCAAACATAAAGTGGTTAGCCGCAGAGTGCTTTATATAGTAGCTAGCAAGGCGGCAGTAGTCTTTAGGCAGCTTATCCTTATTACGGTTTAACTAGCGTATCTCTAGCTCCTCTAAGGCTAGGCCCGCAAAGACTACCGGCGTAGCAAACCAGACCGACGGAGAGGTTAGTCTTGCATTAAAGGTCTGCCCCTTAGACTTACCCCTAGTTACAGGCCAGGGGTCTAGTATATCGCTAGCCTCCTTATACCCCGTATTTACATCCTCCTTAGTATAGTGCCCCTTAGTAGCTTTAACGAAAGGAGCGTTAGAATCGTCGTCGTTATTATAGTAAACGGTAGTTAGTAAGGCAAAAGGGTTTAGGAGGTTAAGGAAGACTTTAAGCATTAGCATTGCTATAATCCTAAGTAACGGTAGTAGGCTTTAGCCTTACGCTTACAGTACGCCTAACGACGGCGCTACTAGTAAGAGCAAGGTTAGGTAAGACCTTACTTATAAAAACAACTAAACTAATAACAATAAACCACCTACTAACTACTTACTACTACGCTAGGGCCGCACATTAACGTTATAGTAGAGTGTAGATAGGTAAAGCTGCTAGTAAAAGGTTATTTTATTAGTAGTATTAGGGTATAATGGGTAGTCCGTCTAGGATTATAAACGCGATCCCGAACGGACTTGCTTTTTCTTCTAAGTACTGTAGGCCTAAGGACGTCTTCTTTATTATCTTCTCCGTATTATTCTCTTATTACCTGCTTAGCTAGCTCTACCTCTCTCCTTTTCTTAAGAAAGGGGGTGCTATTTATAACTTATATAATTAAAAAGGGCGGTAGCAAGTGGTAGAAAATGTTTTACTATTCTAATTGGTCGGGTGGGTATCCACAATTAAGCGATCCTGAACGGGATTACTTTTGCGATCCTAAACGGGATTACTTATACGAATCTAAACGGGATCGCATTAGCAATTTCTGTTTAGGATCGCTAATTGCTAATAACTAAGGGGTAGTTACCAGTCGTAACTTACTAGCTTTACAAGCTAGATCTTTAGAAGCGGCAGCTTTAGTAGTGCTATAATTTGCAATAAGACTAGAGCCTTAACAGCGGCGGGCTATAGGTTATCTTCCGTAAAGGTTACTATGCTATTAATTAGCTCTTCTTCCTTAAAGGTTAAAGGGGGCGACAGCTTATTAAATTAAACAGATAAGGCGCGTGTAATACGCTTAGTGTTAGGGTAGTAGATCTAAAAGATACGGCTATAGCGGCTAGCGTAGCTAATAAGGTAGCCGATTAGTGCCCTTAGCAAGAACTTGTTAAACGTCTTGTAGTAGGCCTCCTTTAAGTATACGTAAGCCTTATAACTAAAGGTCTTAAAGTGTGTAATATATAGCGTAAAGGCTACACCTAGCAGACCTAGCGCTATAAAGAGGCGCTTATAAGGAGAGGTGCTGTTAGCGTTATAAGCAGTAGGCAGCTAATTAATTATAGTAATAGCCGTTTACGTAGCAAAAGGCTATAAATGTTACGGCAGTCCTAACTAAATTAAGGCGGCGTAGGCGTAGTTAAGGATAACACGCCTAGCCCTCTTTAAACCTCTATTCTAATAAGGCGTATGCAAAACGTTAATAAGGAGGACGACGCTATTCGCCGTAGCCTAGGCCCTAAATTTAAAGTTTTAAAACAGCTGCGGCGTAAAGCTAAGCTTTAGGCTACTATTATAACCGTAGCCTTAGACCTTTAAGCTAGATTAACGCTTAAAGTAAGCGTAAAAGATCTTAATAGCGTTATATATCTCTCCCTTTAAGGCGTAAAAGGAGACCTAGTAGTAGCCTAAGTAGGCATTAAGGAAGTAAATAAAATAGTAAAAACCACGGAAGCTAAGAGGACACTTAATCGTGTTTATTTAAATTATTTGCCCTAGTAATAACACTAGATTAGGCAGGACCCTATTAATTATTTCGGTTAATTTTAATAGGTAGCAAGTCTTATAAGTTAGCTTAGTAACGGCGTTAGCAAGTTTAATCCTTACTTTATAGCAGGCCTTAACAACAACGTTATAAGAAGCATAAAAAAGGCGCTTATATATAAGCTTATAGTTTACTAAAGCGTAAGAGACGTTAACGCCGCGCTTAAAGGAGCCTATGTTAACAATGTTAAAGAAAGAGGCGTTACTAGACTATACTAAGGTAGCTAACTCTTAATTAGCTTTGTTTACTAAAATACTCCTTCTACTATTAAAGTAGTAGCCCTTGTCCTAAAGCTTGCCTATAGAGATAAGGTTGTAGGGCGAATTAAGGGCATAAAGCGTATTACTAACTAAAAATTTAGTAATAGTACCGTTACGCTTATAAGCACTAAAAAGGACAAGTCCCTTTTATATAAACGTGCTTTTGTTGCCTAAAGCCATAAACGTTTAGACCGGCGACGGCAAGGTCTCTAGACTTTAAAACTATTTAACGTAATTAAAGGTGTAGTACGTTAAGCTGCTGTTAAGGATAACCTTATCGTTAAGAAGATGCTTAACTAACATTAAAGCGTAAGTACTAAGCTAGATACTAGTCTTATTATTAGCTAGCTACGCGCTTATAGTAGTCGTAGTAGTAAGCGTTAACTTTAACTGCCTACCTCTTAGCTTAAGCTTAGGGTAAAGCTAAAAACAATTAGCTTTACTACCTTTATAGCAAATCTTATAGTAGTTACACTAAAGCTAACGGTTACCTTAGGGGTGTTAGGCCTAGTAACGATTATAGGTAGGGACGTTTAGGTACTACTAAGCGTAACAACAACGACGGTTAGTAAAAGACTATAGGCCTTTCTTACCCTTACTACTATTATTATTATTATTTTAACGTAGTAACTATACTATTAACGTTACTAGCTTATAAGCCCTAGCCATAGCCTAAAGCTCCCTTACTAAGGCTAGGTAATCTTTAGTAAACTTCTAATTCTAAAGGCGGTATTACTCGATTTAAACTAAGAAGATAGGTTAAAACTACTTATAAAGGATAAAGTACTTTATAACCGTAAAGTTCTTAAAGATAGTTTGCTTTATAATAAGGTTAAGCTGCTAAAAGCGTTTTAAATACACTAAAGGCGTTATAAACAAAGAAAGGCGTAAAGCTTAAAACTCTTAAGCGACGTTGTTAATAATAACCTCTTAAGCACTGCCTATAGTCGATTTAATAGCTAAATAGTTAACTATAAGGTTAGTATAGTAAGCAGCGTAGCCACTTACGTGTAAAAAGGACCTTATTAACTTTATAATTACATTTATAATGTTATAAATTATAGCCTTATTAAGCTACTACTCCTAGCCTGCCGCATCGTTTATAGGCCGCGGCACCTTCGTTTTAATGTGTTAAATAATATTACGGTTATAAAGGACCGCCTAAAAGGCTTAATCCTACTCCTTTAAATTGTTATTATTAAAAGAGAGGGATTTAAATCGATCGTAACCCTAACAAAAAGACGTTTATAGTCCTAATCAGGCGTAAGTAACAGCATAAGCAAGGCCTATAGGTTAGCAAGGCTAATCAGATTAAATCTATAGTATCTAACTAGTTAAAGGCAAGAGAGGCTAGTCCTGTATATAGGCGCTCCTAAGGTGCTAATGTGTATGTAAAAAATTTTTATAAGGGGGCAAAAATCGCTAAAAAAGGCCACCAAATAGGCACAAATAGTTAGAATTAATCAAAAAGACCACAAGAAGGTAGAGGGAGGCCGTAAATGGCTAAAAACGGAAGGATTTGATGCTACAGACGATATTAATGAAGTTGTGCGAAAAGAGGGCTCACAACCTAATGAATGTGCATGAAGAAGCTAGTCTGACTATGGCACACCTGCAGGGGCGAAATATGTGCGCCGCCAGTCACGTGGACTAGGGCGGCCCACAACAGATACCGTTGCCGTCTGCAAGCTTTTTAAGCCCGACGGCGTCACAGGATCCTTTCGCGACAAGACCACCGGATACACTGTTGTGTTTGCTAGGGCGGAAGACGGCCGCCACGGACACGCGCCCGGGCGCTGGCGGTTCGAGGTCCGCCATACGCGGCCGTGGTGGAACACACCCACCAGTCCTCCTGGCCCTGACGCAACTGGCAACTCCTCGTTTCTCGATACCGTTGTCGGCGGTAGTGAGGGGGAGTCGTGGGTCGGGTCTGGAGGAACCGGTCAGCTGCAACTCTGATGGGTACTCGCGGGGCCTGTTTGGCGTAGTATTTACAGAATCCAGTAGTATTGGCACAGTTTCGTCATATCTAGAGAATGTCTTAGGATTCCCACTAGGTTTTTGTCTGATCCTTCGATGTCTGACCGTGGAATACTATTCCTACTGCTAGCACAACATGCTCTTAAACGCTCGCCCGCCGGCGTAATGCCTGCTTTCCGCTGGCAGTACTCTTGGCAGCATGGCATATGTGGCGCCGACTGCTTTACGGGCTTCTTGTGACCGATGCCACCACCAAAAGCTTAAATGCGCCCCACACGATCTCGGCGTCAGAGCTGGTAGCTGTGAGAGATGTGCTCGCGCAGGTGTTGCCTGCGTCTTTAGTCATCGGAGACGGTCACGAGCCGCCGGCGTCACTGCGGTCCGAAGCCCTGTCGACGATGCCGCCGTCAGCGAGTCGTCGCAGACAGACATTCCTCTCTTAGACTTTCCGCCAGACCTGTTGTCCTTTGGACACCCGACCCCAGCCCTCCTGGACAGCCACATGGAATTCGACTGGGCCGACATCCTCTCACCTCCGTCGGTATCGGCTGCTCCGCCCCAGGACACCGCTCCCAGCTCCTGCAGGGGCCTGCTCGACCTGGCCTCGCAGCTGGCAGCGGCGCTCGAAACGCTCGGGACCAAACACATTTCCGGCGAGATCCTCGACGGCCCAGCCTTGGACGACCTCCCCATCGGCCGCGTGGTTCATCTACTGCGGGTCTTTACCGAGAAGGTCGAAGAGTTTGTCGTCCAGGAAGGCGACAAGCCATATATCCTCTTGCTCCTTAGCTGCACCGGCCTCGTCTCCCGCGTCAGCTCGCTGACCCTGGCTCAGCTACAGACCCACGTCGACTGTGCCACTTCTTGCAGCCAACTCCCCGTGTTACCGGCGGTTGATCCGCTTAGGGTCGCACCCGGCCTCTGTCTTGGTACGCTCCCGTCGATTGACCAGACGACGTACCGCGTACACGTCTCTCTGGGCATACTGTTGGAGCTACTCCGCCAAGCTGAGGAGGCATTTAGCCGTTACCGGTGCACCAACAGGGCTCTATCTTCCGATTGGGGGCTCAACCTCAGTTCGATGTGCCCTCCTTGTGGCGACCTCGCTGCCGTTGTCGATTCAGCGTACAGTGAGCTCAAGGCGGTGGTCACGGAAACAGCCGAGCTACAGAGGCTGTTGCGGCAAAAAAATGGTCTCTAAATGGTGCTTTTACTTCGAACGTCAAAAAAAAAAATACTTTTGCAAGGTCCTATGGTGCCCTATAACCGTAAATAACGTTCCAGAAATCCTCACCCAGCTCCTCAAAGGCCGATCCAGTCGGGTCCAGCAGCAAACCATCGACGTCCATGGACATGTCTGGCTGGCCTTGGCTCGCCGGCCGGCTGCCTCCGGATATTTTCCCCAAGTACCACTGTCTGATCCACTGGATTTTGGTGCTGTATGCGTACAGAACTGACCGGTCACCCGCATCTTCAAATCGCCTGCGCCGCTGATCTTTCTGGGCCAGCGCATCGGCCTCCTTAAGCCGATCCGCCATAATCTGACAGGCAGCTGCAAAATCAAAGGCAGAGCGTGCGAGCTCGGCACTCCAATCAGAGTCATCCAACACTACAACACGACTGGCCGTCACGTAGGCAAATGATAAGTGCCACGAAACCGTCAGCGGAATCACGTTCAACCTGTCTGCCGGTATGCGTGCATGTGCCGTAAAAAAATCCTTTACGGCCTGCAGGCAAGACGAAAGTGCCTCTGTCCGGCGGGAGGACTCGAGTATGCCTCGTGAGCTTGGTGTCGGTCGCAGGAAAATGGCGCGCTCGTAAAGCTTAATGAGGGCGCCGTGGTACAGGACCGAGAAAACGGCTGTCTGTTAGTGCCGCTGAGAAGGAGCGTGGGACTTTACGTACTGTTTCTGCTATCGGCCGGCAGGCTATCCACATAGGTGTCCAACTCCTTTCGGGCAGTCAAAATAGTCATGAAGATTGGGATGTCGACGCCGCCTTGGCTTGGATTCTGTTGGCAGAGGGATGCGGATACTCGCATGACCAGCCGCTGCATCGTGACGAGAGTGACGAGAAACTGGTCAGAGTCGTGTTCGCGTGCTTCCAGTAGGCTATCGCAGTACCGCTGCGTGGCATCGCTGAAGCCAAATACCGGCATCTTTTGGAACAGGGTCGTGACACTGTGGTGTTAGCCAGGTTCAAGGAGACAACAAGGGACGTACATGGAGTTGAGGTAGGAAAGACCCAGAAGGGCCCGTATATTGTCAAAAGAATCAGCGTCATTTCTCGCGTGTGTCTTGGACTGCCGAATGGCATCGGGGAGAAACGACGAGCGAGCACCGGGCGGTGCCGCGCCTTTGTCTAGGCCGAGGTCGACGGCGAGGGTGACGGCAAGCTGGAAGAGGTCCGTCACGGTATTATTGAGGTAGAACTGGAAGTCGCCCCTAAACTGTCAGTCGCGTTTGTTGGTCTTTTGTGTGCTGCTTACCAACTCAGAAATACCAGGATCGCTCGCAAGAGCTCCAGACGCCGCTCCATTTGGACAATGATGCTCTGTGCCAGATACTCTCGGAACCAGCGCGTGATTGCCCGCTGTAGCGGGGCGGTTTGTGGTAGGACAGTCGCGAGAATTGTGCGCAACAGAAATGGCTCTGTTTCCAAAAGTTCTGCGGCAGTGGCTGTCTTTGCAAGCGGCACAAAGGGAAAATGACACACAAATGATGTACGATACAGTTCCAGGGCTTCGTCCGCCTGCCGGAGGTCCACGGAAAACCCCGCAACGACATCAATGCGGCCAGTCGGTATGGGCTCAAAAACTGGAGGAGGGGTCACTGGAAGTAACAGACTCGGGGCGTTCCCTGCCGGGTGGTGGAGGAGCGAGATGAGGCCATCGAGCTTGTCCTCCAGCTGGTTGATGCGCCTACAACGTGAGAAGAGTGCACTGTACACCAAAGGATTCATGACTCACGTGGATGGTCCTCTGCGCTTCCGCGTCGTCGCTTCCGGAATGGCGCAGTCGATCTGCAATCGAAGACACCTGGCAAGTTAATAACGGCCACCGGCCGGCCCGGAAACTCCGGCGGAGTGCGGGCTACCTCTGACAGCTTTGGCTTCCGTGCTCGGTCGGCCACTGGCATTTCATTTTAATCCGGGCGCAATTCCCGCAGGCCCGAGGCCTGTGCCTTTGGCTGTCGGCAGTAGGATACTCTTCAGCCATTGTGTACATGAATCGGTGACGCTGTGTCGCTGCCGTAGCGGTAAGGAAATTATGCATCAGGTCGGTCAGCAAAATAATTCCCGGCCCGAAGTACTTATGGGACCGGAAAACATGGCACCAATTATTGCGCGAGATCTTGGTGACTAATACCGGCCACCGGCCAACCGGCCACTCCGACTCCGCCCACGATATATATGTTTACCAGGGCTTTATTGCGGTTGCGGTTGCGGTTGTGTTTGCGTTTCCATTTACTGTCGACTTCAACAAGATGTCTGATTCTAGCACCGACCGTAAAAAGCAAAAGGCGGACGATGACGAGTATCCTGGTGGCGTCAGCGTTTTCCTCATCGCCATTGGATTGTGCCTCGCTGTGATTTGCAGCAATCTGGTGCGTCGCGTCCATTTTCATGCAGTGTGCTGTGTTAACTCCTCAGGACCGTTCGATCATTAGCGTTGCTACCCCAAAAATCACGAAGGAATTCGACTCGCTCAACGATGTTGGGTGGTACGGGTCGGCCTATTTGCTGACGTCGTGCTGCTCCCAGCTGATGTTTGGCAAACTCTACGTCTTCTACAACATCAAGCTTCTGTTCCTCGGATCCCTGGTGGTGTTTGAAGTTGGCTCAATACTGTGTGCAGCGGCTCCCGGCTCGACCTGTCTGATCGTCGGACGGGCTGTTGCTGGACTGGGCGCCACGGGAATCTCGACGGGGGCTTTATTAGTAGGTGGCATATCGGGCTGGCTGCTTCAGCGCTGACCTCCAGATTATCTCGCACTCGTTTCCCGTTTCGAAGCGGCCGATCTACACAGCCATTATTGGAGCCAGCATGGGCGTCACACTCGTTATCGCCCCCTTTTTAGGTGGTGTTTTTACCGACAAAGTCAATTGGCGTACGTTGGTCTTTTCCGCTTTGGCAAGTCTCCTCTAACTAGCAGGGTGGTGTTTTTGGATCAATCTTCCCCTGGGCGGTCTGACCCTGTTTACGACTTTTTTCTTCGTCAAGCTTCCGAGCAACAGCAACGACAGAGCCCCAATTACCTTCCGTGAGGTGCTCATCAAGCTGGATATTATCGGCAACTTTGTCCTGCTGCCCGGTCTTGTATGTCTACTACTTGCACTGCAATGGGGCGGCAGTACCTACCCCTGGCGCAGCTGGAGATGCATCCTGCTCCTATGTCTTTTTGGTGTGTCTGCCGTCGCCTGGGCCGTTCTCCAGGTTTACGGCGGCGAGGCCAGCACGGTTCCTATTCGTCTACTCAAGATTCGGTCCATTGTGTCGTCCACGTGGTTTGCTACCTGTCTCTTTGCCATGCTGTTCTGCCAGTCTTACTACTTTCCCATCTGGTTCCAGGCCACAGGCGGAGATTCCGCTTTCAAAGCAGGCATCAACATGCTGGCTGTCACCGCGTCCATGACTGTGTCCTTCCCCATCTCTGGAGTTTTGGTAAGCCACCGTGTGGGTTACAGCCGGCACATACTGACTTGTGCAGACAACCAAACTTGGCTCCTATGTCCCAAGCATGATTGTGGGCTCTGTGTTGTCTGCTGTGGCCTGCGGTCTCTCCATCCGGTTCGGCGTCGATACCAGCACCGTTTACTGGGCAGCGACGCTGGTTGTATCCGGGATCGGCTTTGGTCTGGGCGGCCAACAGTGCATGATGGTGCCGCAGACCATTCTCAAGGGCGGCGACATCGCCCTCGGGACATCGATCATCATGTTTGGCGAAACACTCTCCGGCACGGTGTTCCTATCTGTGGCGGAGAATATTTTCCAGACTGCGCTGATCAAGCAGCTGCGTGTGCGCGTGCCAGGCGTGGATCCGGCGGTTATCATCAGCAATGGCGCCACCAGTCTGGAGGCTAGTTTCAGACACGTCTACGATTCTCAGACTGTGCAGCAAATATTGCTTTCGTATTCCGATGGTCTTAAGCCCGTCTGGATTCTGACGACTGTTCTTGGCGCGCTGAGCATACTAGGAGCAGTTGGGACAGAGTGGGTAGATTTGAAGAGGCTAGGCAAGGAGGAAGAAGAAGAGAGAGAAAAGAGGCAGGATGAGCGGGAAGGGACACGAGTGGGGGACTCCGGTGCAACGTAGTTGGCCTCTACGAATTCGGCTTTTTACAGGCTTTTACAGCGTCTCTCATTATAACATAAGTCGGCGTATTCAATGTTTTTTACCGAATCGATACAACCTACGGCGAAATTCGGCGTTTCGGCGTAGTCATGCACTTCCTCTTAAACACTACTTCAGACAGATGTAAATCCCTTCACATTTCCAAAGTATCCACCAAAGCACTGCAACTCTAACATGGCGAACCAAGCATCCCAAGCGCGGCCTCATCTTCGAAAGGCACTGGAGCTGGCCGGCGGGCACTTCACGGGCCTGATTGAAATGGGCATTATCAAAACCTTTGTTGACTACAAGGTGTTCGATCTCATCCCAGAGTCCGGAGACGCCATTTCGGTCGCCGACCTGACTTCAAAGATTCCCGGCGCCAATGAGAGCCTGGTCCGGCGCTTTTCGGCTTACCTGGTGTCTGCCAGTATCTTGGTGTCCCCCTCTCCTGGCAGCGTCGCCCACACGGATCAATCACGCGGCTACCGCTCCGGTGAGGTAGCACCCGGATTCATTGAGCACATTTACAACTTTCTCCTGCGCCCGGTCGCGTGCTGGAGCGAGTACTTTGCTCAACACGGCTTGGTCGAGCCCACAGCGACAAATGACGTACCATTTGGCTTGGCTACTCACCATCCGGACAAGGACCTGTATGCCATCCTTGCTTTGGAGCCCGAGTTGTCCAAGCAGTTCAACAGGGCCATGGCCGGGTCGGCCAGCATCTACTCGCTCAAGGGACTCTACAGCTTCGAATGGCTGCAGGACATCCTCTCCAAGGATGCCAGTGGGCGACTCGGCATTGTCGATGTGGGCGGTGGCAGCGGGGGCGCTTTGCGAGATATACTGGCTGACAACCCTGGAATCCCACCCGCGCGCTGCGCCGTTTTGGATCTCGCCTCGTTCGTTACAGCGGCATCCGCCGCCGAGACGGAGACGACCCCAGTCAAGTTGGTGGCAGGCTCCGTCTTGGAAACGCTGCCACCAAGTGTTCAGGGTGCCCTAATCTACCAGCTACGCCGTCTGCTCAACGATTTCTCTGATCGTGATACCGAGCGAGCTCTGAAGAATGTGCGGTCAGCTTGCCGCTCCGATTCCCGCGTACTCATCATCGAGGAGCTGTTGCATGAAGATCGGTCTCAATTCAGCATCGCCCAAGATATTTTTGTTATGAATTTCGGTGGCAAGAGACGAGATGCAGACATGTTCGATGCGCTGGCCGTGCGCGCTGGGTTCCGCGTCGACGCAGTGCACGTTGGGACCACTAACTTTGCCGTGATTGAGTTGGTTCCGGAGGGTTAAAAAGCTCGGCCACGTGTAACTGGAGTCTTGCCTGAATAAAATGCACAATTTTGTCTCGGAATTGTCTTATCAAGTGTTACCGAAGATCGTATCTGGTCTGTTTGTACTTTGAACGTGCACGGTCCTTACTCGTAGATGGATGCGGGATTTTCATGGTAATGCCACCGTTACATGGCAGACCTGGAGAGCCAGCGCAGATGAAGGGATCTTTGAATTCTGCATCTGGACAAGAACTTAAACTACGGCCTCGATCTCAAGATCGCTTGACAGTGGCAGGATCGGGGACAGAGGACGGAGAGCGAATGTGACTAGCTTGATCAGATGTCTAATGCTAATGCTACCAGTGATCCCAGCTTCATTAAAACAAACACCCCGGTGTCGCTCATATTAAATCGTCTCAAATCCCCACTGTTTGCACCAGTTCTGCATAAGCTCAGGTGTTATGGCCTGTGTAGTCGCCATTGTTGGGCTCCTAGCCGCAGTACGCTTCATAGCATACAGCGGCATCGCGCGGTCTGCCTCAGCATTGGCCGACATAATTTGATATGTGTCCAGCAGCTTGATTCCCGGGTTGCGCTCAACCGCTTTCGCTGCCTGGTCCTCTTGGCTGTTCTCCAGCCTTGCTATCCACGTCTTGAAGGAAATGACTTCGGGGATACGCTTTTTGCCGTAATACCCCAGGACAGCCGCTGCCATATTGTCCCAGTTTGTCTCCGACGGGTTGACGCCATGGTAGTAGCCAGTAATGTCACTGGGATCCACATATTGGGTCACGCCTAGCACCTCCAGAATGAGCTTGGCGATGCGCTCCACAGGGGTCCAGTCAATCCGGTCCATGGAGCCCAGGTCCCCTGGCAGGGCCTTGAGATAGAGACTGGAAGCGACAATCGATGGGAGCCATTCATGCCGGTTCCAGGCTCCAGCTTCGGCTTCGGGCCCAGCAATCTGCCCAACCCGGACCACGGCAACAGGAAAATCACCCGCTTTAGACGCATCATCAATGACCAGGCCGCCAACCAGCTTGCTCGACCCATACCCGCCGTTGGATAGGCGTAGATCCTCGAGGCGCTCCTCTGGAACCACTCCCTTGTCGCCTATGTTCCAATTCTCGGCCGACGCGATCGAGGATATGAATGCAACGGCGACTCGCTTACGGGATAGAGACGCAAAGTCGGCAATATTGCGCACGCCCTGGATATGTGGCTCAAACGTTTCCACCGGGATGTTGAAGTTCACGGGCCAAGCGTTGTGGATGAACCGATCGGCTTCTTCCAGCATGCGTAAGAATATGTCGGGCGGGAGACCAAAATCGGAACGTGACATATTTGCTTGGTAGAACTCTGCCTTGCCGCCGTAGCCCTCAAGCAGGTTGCGGTCCGTGGCAGCCCTAGCCTGCTGAATGGCGCCCCCGTCGGTAGCCCGGTTAAGACAGATGATCCGCCTCACCGCTGGGCTCTTAGCCATAAAGTCGAGCAAGTAAGATCCGAGCATGCCGGTTGAGCCGGTAAGAACAACAGTCTGGTTCTCATGCGACGCCTCAGGTCGGCCAGGCTGCCCCCTCTGCAGCTGGCTAGTATACTTGTCCCATAGCCTCTTCATGGACTCTAAATGCTGAGCCTCCCGGTTTTCTGGACTCATTCCCTCGCCGCCAGCGACAGACCTAAGTATATACTGTGCAAGCTTCCGGGGCGTAGGATGATTGTAGATGACTCGCGGTGCCATGACGTTATCGTCTGTGGGATAACCTGCGGCTTCGAGTCCGGCTCGGAGAAGTTTAGATGCCTCGATTGTCTGCAGAGAGTCGACACCTATGCGATTCAATGTTAGCTAGCAGCTTCTGTTGGCAAACATGGTCGTAGACGTATATCTCACCTGCTGTGTAGAACTGTATATCAGGTCCAATCTTCCCAGCCTCGAGTTTTTCCTGGAAGAGGCTCTGGATCGACTGCACCAGGCTGTCCTCTGAGGCCAAGTCAATAGCAAGCGGTTCTGCGAGAGACACATTGTTTGCTGTCTCGTACAGTGTGTCAATCTCCTCGCTGTATAGTCTCAATGTAGCTTTCCGCTGCACTGTTCCCTTGGCAGCTCGCAGGAAGGGCCTATCAGGAGCAGCGAGCAGGATTAGTTCACGAGCAATTCTTCCGTGAGATACACTTTCTTTGTTCGCGCTTACGACGTGCGGCCACGCACGGTCGATAAAAACCTTCGCCTCATTATCGTCGGTTGGGTATGTGGCAGGCTCAAGGATGAGGCCAGCTTGAAATCGGTCAGATCCCACGACCAAGGCTCCCTTAATCTCTGGATTGGCTGTGAGGCTGTCCTCGATCGTAACAGGGTTTAGCTTCTCGCCAGTAGAGAAGACTATGATGTTGTCTGCGCGCCCATGATAGGCCCAGTGGTTCGGTAGAGTGGGATGTGGTCGGTAAAGGTCCTTGGTGTGGTATTCCGTTGCATTTGGAAATGTGTAGAAGATGCCTTGACGGCCTGGATGCTTGTTCTGCCGGATGATGACCAGTTCGTACACATCTTCCGAGTCACCTGACTTCCTCCACTCGCCTCCGAGTAGCTCTGGGTTGAATATGAAGTACTGCCATAGCTCTGGGTTGGGCTGGAAGTAAACAGGAAAGAGCCCTGTCTCGGTGGCGGAGATGAAGTTTATAAGCACGACACCATTCCGCGTCAGCTTACTACCCGTTTGGCGTGAAAGATTACCTGCAGGTCTGTTAGTACTCATAGGTCGACAAACACACACAAAACCTATGAGAACCATCTTACCGCCAAATGTGAGAACAAAATTGCATTTCTGCAAAGCCTCCAGAAATTTGCCACCATGGCTCATATCTTCCAATACTGCTGGCGGTAGGGCGGCGGACTCTACGTCCAGAGAATTGAGGCACTCTAGCACAAGATCCGCAGAGAGTGGCCGGTCGCTGATGCCCAATGCAAACGAGGTTCGCCAGTAGATCCACGTGGTGCTCAACATCAAACCACCGGCATGAAATAGCGGCACTAGCGCTGTTAGCTTCGGCCCCTGCCGAAAAGGAGTTAAAGCGCTTGCAAACATTGCATGACACTTACTCGGATTAAAGATTCGCTTTGACTTTTCCGCAAAGGTTCGAATCAACGAATCTGTCCCCTGCCACTCTCCAACATTGTGGTAGGAGTCATTGATAGCCAGAAGACCCTGGCATATCACAATAGGCTTTGGCAAGCCAGTACTACCGCTGGTGTGCAGGATAACTGCTGGCTCCCATTCTGCCTCCTCGAAGGTCTTGTTGTACGGAAAATGAGGACATGCATTCTCAAGGAAGCACTCTGCCACTGAGCCAATCTTGAAGACCATCATGTCCCTTTCCTCCAGCCAATGCTGAACTTTCTCCTCATAAAGCTCTGTAAAGGCGACGAACCGGCAGCTCGTGTCCTCAAAAAGTTTCATATGTGCCTCTTCGGAGTTTCTAGGTGACGAAAAAAGAGCCTTGTAGCCGGCCTTGATACATGCCACCAACATGATAAGGTAGCGTGCGTCGTTGGGTCCGATGAATGCTATGGTCGGAAATGTGCCCTTGGGTGCAGGCCCACAAACTTTGGTGATATTGTGAGCGCAGCTATCAATCGCATGGGCAAACTCCTTGTAGGTGATGGACATCCAGCCGTCTTTAGGGTCTGGGGAGCAGGGGATCTGAAAGACCTCGGCACATGGCTCTACTCGAGCGGCATCATCTATGACGTGAGGAATAAGTCGATTTCCATAAGATGTGCCTTCAACGGCAGAGAGGCCACAATCCAAAGAGCCCATATTTAACGGGAAAGTGGTGAACTGGTATGTATGAAAAATTGAGGACTTAGGAAATGTGGTTAAAACGACAGTGGTAAATGGTCAAACATTGCACTGCCTATTCCTCGCTGCCTCTACAACACATGCACATATATAGGATAATCGTGGTAAAGTATGACGTCTTCGTATCCGGACCTACGGCCATTGGGAGAAGTCGCTCTCCGAGAAAAACGCGAGCCGAGATGCCAGCTATGCAAATGCCGTGGAGATGCGAATGTTTCCGCAACCAGAGTGTTATGCATCAGCTAAAAGAAAGTATCCACTTGAAGCGAAACATGCAGCGAATCCGATTCGTCAGTTATTAGGGCGAATTGGTGCTAACGTGATGGGGTGTTTTTTGTGTACGCGTAGTTGCGCTTTATGTAAAGAAAAAGGTAACTGACGGATTTGAGATGTTGAAAAGTTATTTTGAAGTTTAGCTAAATTGTGTTTTTTTTAACCTCATCGGTAAACCTTGTAGTCTATTCGTATACTTTCTCGGATAGTAGTAACCCCCTTACGCCATAAAGTAGGTCTACTAAATAATTTTAACCTCTGTAAGGTTCTCAATTAGTACCGACGTCGCTCTCCGAGAAAAACGCGAGCCGCGATGCTAGCCTTACAAAGCTTGTGGATGTGCGAATGTTTCCACCTAGAAAGCGAAACAAACAACGAGTCTAATACTGCAATTCGTAAACACGAGGTCATTTCCTACAGTTCATGGAACGCTGTTTCTACTCGAAGAGCACCTCCGTCTTTGGCTTGTATCTTGGTCGTGCACCTCGCCATATTTTAAGGCTCTATGCGACTCCGCTAGGATCTTCCGTAATACAAAATACATGTAGCGGAACAAAAAAGAGGCACAACGAACTTTGCTATTCGTCGAAATCCGCGTTTAACATCAGTTAGTCAACGGAATAAAGTCTACAAGGGACAAAGTTATAAAATGATCACAGAGAACTTCGCTCGAACAATAAAGAATGTTCCTGTCTTTTAGCATCATCTCAATTGAAAAATACCCGCATTTCCACGGAGTTTTTGTTTCGTCCTGTGTACCCGCTATTGTCGGAACGAGCAGAGTAGCAAAGCTTTTCCAACCAACCAAGAGCGAGCAATTTTGTGTTTAGTATCGATCAAGTACCTAATAGTAGGATGTAGAAAACAACATAACGCAAAAAGCAGTAGTCAGTTCTCGTCTACGACCCATATAAAGTCGCTATTATGAGATTCAGAAGCTAGATTGTAAGACGCTGCTTGCTGGCACTTCCGGGTTGACTTGACAGCTGGCGACGGCCCTGACTTCTCGGACTCTCCACAGTGCCGTCGATGTTATGCACAACTTCGACATGCTAGGACTACAGCTATGGTCTTATAGTGTGTTCCTTACAAGACCCGCGGAAAGCGGCGCGTAGCCGTTATCGGCATCGTCCCCCAAGAGGAATAAATATAAAACTAAAATCCCATCCAAGATCCTGACCATAGACCTGACGAGGCGGGCCCGGTAGGGCGCACTCTCACAACAGCATGGCTTTAAGCCACTGACACTGCTCAGAATCCATTTGTTTAGTTACTTTTTCAGTAGCCGCGAAGGACACATTCAACGGTCAAAAGATATAGAGCCGTCGTTCAGGTTTCCCACAAGGATAGAATGGCAGACGTAAAGTGTGCAGCAGGTTTCATAAGGGAGAACCAAGGCATGGCGATTTACTAATAGGTATTGCTTTGAATTGAAATGGGGCGCGTTTCAAAAGGAGCCTTGTATAGGCGGCTGTGCAGCACGAATCTGCTGTGATAGATATCTCGTCCAGTCCCGGAATGTAGTATTCCACACGCAATCGCTCATGTATGTAAAAACTATCTTTAAATCTAGTGGTTTATTGGTTCACTGGAGCACGCTACCACCTTAGCGACGCGGTTTCTCATCGAGGTTAAATAAACCCCTGTTACACTAGCAGCGTAACAGGCGGGACCACAGAATTGCGCACTGGCCGGCTATCGATGATTGTAATTCGGCGAGGGTTGTTGCCAATAGGCGGCAGTGGCAGGTTCTCCGAATCTCCAGATTGCCCTTGGTTACCACGAGGCAGGGTGATACTCTTTGATATGGTGCGAGGGAGATAGTACCCAAGCTTTCCAAGAGGGATACTCAACCCGTGAATGATCTGTGATGCAGGTTAGCAGGGAGTGTAATGCAGGTAATAAAGCATGCTTCAAATCGGAGCACATACAATACTGCAGACGGCAATAAACCAGATCACAATCTCGACAACTTCGGGTAGTGTATCCACGTCGGATCGACGCTGTCCATCGGCAGTATTGAGGGTGCTTAGAAAGTCCAAGGTGACGTAAAGGTAGAAAATGGCGGACACACCAACTGGGCCAAAGAACCCCACAAAAATGGCCTGGCGGACCTCTTCGATTTGAGGAATATATTTGTGGATTGCAAAGACCCACGGCAAACGGCGTAGGAGCAGGATGAGAATTCCGAGCACGATCAAGCGATAGATCGGGATGACATCGTTGTGGGCGAATTTGGACCAGGGACACACGGCGCCGTACCACATGAATATGCTAACGTTGAGCAACATGTCGATAGTTGGCTGAAGCGAATCGTCCATCGTCTCCAGCCTGAACCAGTCGTCCCATGTGAAGGCGTTTCCGGCAATGAAACAGGCAAGCACATCGTCGCTTCCAATCATGCCACAAGTGCCCGTAATAAAAAGTGCAAGTGAAATAGCAAAAACAAGAAAGCTCTCGCGATCGACATATTTTCGGGTTTCGGCCCAATGAAGCATCTCTTTGGCAATCCAGCCAACAACAGCACCATACACAATGCTGAGAAGGATCGTATAGCCCCAGGTTTCTCCAAACCACAGACCAATAGCCTTTGCCGCCCCTCCGGAGCCTTGAGACGCTCCGGGACCGATGTACTGGATCAGATAGAGAGCAAGGAATAGGAAAGGATACCCCAGGCCATCGTTCGCTCCGGACTCGGCGATTATAATCTGCTGCAGGTCGGTTGGAATATTCTTGTCCGCGAATTTCCCCTTAACAATGACGGCTGATAGCACAGGATCGGTGGGCGTGACACAGGAGCCCACTGCCAGCGCATGCAGGAAAGGCAGATCAGGCACAAGCCCCCAGACGAGAAGACTGGTCGCGAGCCACATTGCCGTCATTATTGGGCCAAGAAGAATCGACAACGGCCTCCATTCTTTCCGTAAATAGCGGCTCGGTAACTGGACGCCCGCCAACACCAGCTGAACTCCGAGAACGAGCCGCGAGAAGTACAGCGTTATGGCATTGAGGTTCTCTTCGCTTCCTGCATAGTCTAGGGGTTTGATAAAACTGGTCGCCGACGGCGAGAAGACGACTCCGGCCAGAAGGGAGATAACTGAGAGAATGTTAGTACCGAACATATAGCTTCGATATGGCTTGCGATGGCTCAGAGAACCCGCGTTCGCCCATTTGCGGAGTGGCATACGCGCTTCGGACAAGTAGAAATTCTCTTTGCACAAGTATGATACTAGGCCGAAGAGGGAGACCCAGCCTCCAAGGACGCTAAGTACGACGTTGAAGTTGGTGACGGCCAAGGTAGGCATTTTAAGGAATGGGATGAAGCTGGATATCGGACCGGACTACGAGCAAAATTCATGACGGCGCTTTTTCGTCATCACGAAAAGCTAAACCCGATTAGTACGAGGGGCAGAAATTGGATAGTGACGGGATGTAAGCTACTGATACCTGGATTATCGGGCATCCACACATCTTGACCTACGGAGTAATAGTGATGGCGCCAGACTGCGCACAACGCAGTCTGGCCATCATCAACAATATACTTCACAAATACAATCACTAGATCTTCACAAAGGCCTTGCCTTCACTAGATTGCGCTTATTCAAGCCTACGCAGCATCCCCTGGATCCCTGCCAAGGTCCCTCCTTGTACCGCCCCTTAGAGAGCAGTCCTCATTAATGGGACTGTCGGGCCAGCACTAGGAGCGCGCAAGGAGTAAACGCCACAGAGCCACGCTAAAAAATAGTAAGCAGCAGCTCTGTATGCAGTCACGTCGTCACAGACTTTACAATGTGGCTGCGCAATTGATCCAGCCACAGATCATGCACGGAATCGGACTATCGCCCGATTCTTGCTTATCGCCCGAGCGGGGGAGCTGCTTTCCTATTACGGGCAATTCGCCCTGGAGCCCGCGTCAATCTGATGGCCGAATCAAGTAGCTAGCTGGCGATAAATATCGCCAGGCGAAAATTATCACCACCTTTCCATCTGGAACTCCCCGCATCGTCCATAGCTCATTTGGCTCACATCCCCCCCCCCCAGTCTACCATGCCTATTCTCAAGGCCCGCAAGGCCGCCGCGGTTCGCATTGGCGCCGGCCAGTTCTTCAAACTCGTCAACACGCATGGAAATCAGGTGGTTGACTTTTGGGCATTCAACCCGACCGACAGCAATGATTTTCTCTCTATGGTGCACTCGCGCACCATCCTGACTGCAATTGTGCTGCGCAAGGGTGACCCCCTCTACAGCACCCGGCGCAAGGCCATCCTGACGCTCGTCGAGGACACCACGCCGGGCGTGCACGACATGATCTGGTCCGCCTGTGACACGGAGCGCTACCGCATGCAGGGTGCAATCGGCTACCACGACAACTGCACTGACAATATGCACGCCATCCTCAAGTCGGAGTTCCCAGAGGTCACCATCGCCGATGATTGGGTGCCCGACCCGCTGAACCTGTTCATGAACGTGACCGTTGGCCACCGTGGCGATCTCGACGTGGGCGCGCCAACGAGCCAAAAGGGCCAGTTCGTCGTCTTCCGTGCCGAGACCGATCTCGTCCTCGTTATGAGCGCTTGCCCCCAGGACATAGCGCCCGTGAACGGTGGCACGCCGCAAGACTGCGAGTACGATATTTTCAGCGATGCCACCTGTACCATTTCGACTTCCGCTGCCGCCTCGGGCATGGTGCCTGTGGAGGCCACCACGATTGGTGGTGCTATTCCCCGACCGCTGAGCTCCAAGCCCATGCGTGTCAAGGTGGCCCTGTCCTTTGACTTCGACGCCGTCTCGCACTGGCTCGGCACTGGCTGCCACCCCGACAATAACATGGCCGACTACAGCTCCGGTATCTTTGCCGGAACTGTCGGTGCCCTGCGCCTGCTTCACGTACTCAAGGCCAACGGTATCGCCGACCGTGTCACGTGGTTCATCCCAGGCCACACCATGGAGACCTTCCCGGCCTCAGTCCGCAAGGTCGTAGAATCGGGTGCCGAGGTCGGCCTGCACGGCTACTCTCACGAAGGGATCTCCCAGATGACGCCCGAGCAGGAGTCGGACGTGCTTGACAAGTGCATTGACGTCGCCACCAAGCTTTGCGGAAAGAAACCCCGCGGTTACCGCGCCCCCATGTACACCATCCGCGAGACCACCGTCAAGTTGCTGCGCCAGCACAGCTTTCTTTACGACACTTCATTGATGCACCATGACTCCCAGCCATACTGGACCCCGGCCGACCCGCCCATTCAGAAGATCGACTTTACCAAGGACGCCTCATCCTGGCTGAAGCCGACGCCGATATCCGACCCTGCAGCGGCCACGTCAAGCCCGCTTGTGGCCGGCCGCCACCCCTTGGTCGAGATTCCCTGCGGCTGGTACAATGAGGACATGATGCCCCTCCAATACCTACCGCATCTGGCCAACAGCATGGGCTATGTGTCGGTGAGCGTGGTGGAGCAGATGTGGCAAGACAAGTTCACTTGGCTCTGGCACAATGCCCGTGCGGTCGGCGAGAGTGACGAGTCAGCCGACTTTGTGTTCCCGATCCTGATGCACCCAGACACCAGTGGCATGGCACACATCATTGGCATGGCCGACCGCATGATCAAGTGGCTCAAGGGCTGGGGGGCCAGCGTCGAGTTTTGCCGCCATGAGGAGATTGCCACGGAGTGGCTCGCTTCGCAGAAAGCTAAGCTCTCTAAATAGACTTGCGAATAGTAGCAAAAAGAAAAAATTACAATTTGTGACTAGTGCCATCGGACTGTGGGAAATGCCGGTGCTGATTGGCTCTTAAGAAATGTGGTGGGCCTGGGCGGAAGAAATTTGATGATAGCAGCGCGCGTCTCCGAGCCGAAATGCAACGGTGACCATGTCCCATAGCTAGACATGTATTCCACTCTCGGCTCTGTTGGCCGTCCCGTGCGACCCTCGCAAACGTGGTTCTTCGCCGGACTCACCTCAGACTTTGCCGACATTGAACCGGCCGATAAGGGTGTAGACGCCGTGAAAACGATCGCCGACTCCGGTTCATGTATTGGCGCAGCATCGACGTCGGGCTGCCGAGTCTTCCACGTGTCGGAAGATTACGGACCATCCGGCCCAACCGTGCTGGAGAGAACGGCTAGCACATCGAGCGAGGATATTGACAAGTTGAAAAGTGAAGTGCTCGTGTTTCAATACAAGGGCGAGTTTCATGCCGTTGACCATGTACGAAACTGTCGCTTATCATTTATTCAATGTTGCTAATAGTTGAAGAAATGCCCGCATTCGTCGTTTCCGCTCTCAGCTGCAACCTTATTCGACATTGAAGACTTTGGCATCGTCCTTAGCGCCGGTATGACCTGTCCGAAGCATGGCTGGTCGTTTGATGTTTTCACTGGCCTGAGCGATCGCGGAAGCTATCGCTTGAAAATCTGGGAGGTGGAGCTAAGAGAACTATCTCCGGGGCGAATAGACAGCACAAGTAAACCAGCCAAAGAAGTGTGGGTAAGGCGAAAGCCTCGCATTGGATAGGGGTAGTTGGGGCAATCGCCCGTTCAAAACAAGGAAGCCTAAATACAAACCTGCGCCTCATTCACAGTATGAAACCGTAGGTCTCTAAGGACACTATAAGACTGTAGGAAATGTTCCCGGGATGGTCAAAGGACTTGCCCGCATCAATATCGACAGGGTAGACCATCGAATGAATGGCAAAACAGCATGGAACAAAAGTTTCATTGTGCTCTGTCTTAATTTCGGCAATGAAGATAACCATGATCTTCCTCGCCACAGCTACGGAGAGTCGCCCCATCGGCTTATCCGGGATCAAGTAGTCGCCTGCAAGTCCAACCTACGGTGTGTAAATCCAATCTACAAGTAGGTCTGCCATGTTGGCAAAAAATGATTGTGCCTCATCGGCCACTCAGGCACGAGTCCGAGGCAGAAGAGCCGCTGTCCACCTGTTCTATTATAACAGTGCAGCAGACCTGAACTTGGCCAGCCCGGCCACTTTATGGTCCAGTACTTAATCCAAGAGCTGCTTATAGCTTCTTCGACCAAACCAGTGAGTCATCAAGGGCTTTCCTAGTCGTCCTTTCAGGCTTATCCGGAGCTTGAGCCAGGACATTGAGGTTGTAGCAGTTACGGACTATGGAATTCCTTACAAGTAGATATGCGACGGAGACAGCATGGTCGGTCATTGGCGGTGATGGCAGGCCATGCGCCTTGATCTGGATAACCTGACGCAAGGGATCATCAGAGCCTCTTTGAAAGTCTCATAGAAGCTTTGACGTTGTGTTGGGTGTGCCATACAACAGACAAAGGGCAGCCCCTTTGCGAGATTGCACCTAGCCGCATCTGTCGTAGTGACCGGAATTGCACCTCACCTGTTCATTTAGACCATTTGGATGCGTTGAGACTTCCAACCTGCGTCGTTGTTTAAGCGCTTATTTCTCCAGAAATACAGACAAGAGAAACTCCTGTCGTCGCCGGCTGAACTGCGGTGGCGAAAAATGAGTCTTAGAAATGATGGGAATATGGGGGAAAATGAAGATGAAAAACTGGCGCGGGAAAATCAATTAAAACGGGATCAATAGATACACGTTTACACCTACTTGTGTGGGTTAGACGCAGCACCATTTAAACCGCGCGTTATGGATCAAAGTCGTTTGTATATATAAATCAACGCGAGCTTCGCAGAAGAAACAGCAACGTTCCACAGCTACCTCTTCAGTCTAGTCTCCAACATGGCCGTCTTTCCGTAGGACGAAGGATAGATCTTAACTAGTTCCAGCCCAGCAAACTCGAAGATTTCTTCAAACGCGGCCCGTTTCTTCTCCTGGCCTGTCATGCACATGAGGGCCAGGTCCAGCCAGTACAGATCTTTGTGTTCGTGGACTTCGACCATATCTGGTATAAGCATGTCGCATATAATTAGGCGAGAATCGGGACCCATAGCCGTCGCAGTGTTTTTGACAAACTGCTTGCAGACAGGTGTGTAAAAGTCGTGGAGGAAACGGCGCATAAAGTAAATGTGGGCATCTTTGCCACGTTAGCAAAACAGAGTGTGTTTATGTGTCTATACCACCTACTTTTCACCGGCTGAGGCGTGAACGCATCATAGACGACAAACTCGATACCGGGCAAGTCTTCGTGCTTCAAATTATCAATGACACCCGGTAGATCTTCAAGGACAAACCGTCCCTTGAAGTCGTCGCCCATGTCTTTTTGGATAGAGAGGCAGGATTGTCCACGACCGCCACCGATGTCAACAAGGAAGGGCCGTTCCGGCTCAGTGTCTACGGCGTCTTTCAGAGAGTCAAAGGGAAACATGCCGACGAGTGGCATCAGTTGATCAACCATGTACATGTTTGCATTCCATACAGCGCGGCGCTCAGGATCAGGATCGATCTCGAGCAGTTCGTAGTAGGACTTTCCAAGGTGTTCTTTGCCGACGGAGTAGACGGCAGGGGACTTTTTGAGGTCGAACACGTCATCGGGTTTATGGCACTTGAGGTAGTCGGGGAGGTGGATCCAAGCGCGGGCGAATTCCAAAGTAGTTATGAAGAAGGAGCCCATGGCCAGAGGGTCGAGGGCACGCGAGAGGCTGTTATGCGCGTATGTGTCGGGTGCAGTCTCGTCAAAAACACCGTTGTTGACGCAGACACGGAAGATGCGGTGGATGACAGTGACGTCGACGTTGGTGATGCGGGCGAGCTCATGGGCCTCGATAGCGCTGCCGTCGGCGGGCACGGCATGGTAAGCGCGGATGCCGAGAACAGTGTGAAAAGCACCGCCTAAAGCGAGGTCCTCGAACAAACGTGCTACCAGATCGACGGGCTGTTGCAGCGCGATGCGGACGCGCTCTGTCTGCTTGATGACGGCCATATGATTGACCGTGCTGTCTTCATAGGCCTCGAGGTCGGCCACGAGCTTGCGGGCCTCTTCGAGGGCCTTGCCAACCTGGGGGTTTGACATGGCGAGATCGGCTTGTTGGAGAGGACAATGCACTCCACGTCGTACAAGGGGGGCTTGGGGCGGCTCGAGGAAGAGTGGGTAGTGGCTCTCCAGAACAGCGGAGATCGGCCTGCAGCATGCTCGTGTAGCAGGAGCGGGACACCGTAGACATACGAAGACTGATCTATTTATCTACGGCAAATAGCGGGGTAGCAGACGGCGGGGTGGTTGTGAGGAAGTGGAAACGGTATTTCCATGAGCCTAGCAGCGGGAACAGGAACCAGACTACGCATTATTATCACATGATTTACCGTGCTATCGCAAGAACGGGCAGCCAGCTCGCCTGCCCCCACTTGATACCGTGAAGCTAGTATGCCGGCCCGCTAAATGTTGGCAGCTAGTTTGTCCCTGCAACGCTCTCCGTTGCTCCAAGTCCAGTAAACCGATACTATGTGGAGTGCGTGGAGTGCGCATGAGGTATCGTACGAGTATCTTGTTCTGCTAGGTCCTGCAGCGGTCAATATATACGGAATATGATACACTAGTCAGACGGGCTACGTGTTACTCCGTAATGAACGAGTATTCCTAGGTGGGACACAACACAAAAGTTGGGATGTGTGTAAACTGTGAGATCCGAGATGCGGCCATGCAATTACTAATAATACGGGAGCGGCCCCCATCCAAAAAAGCGTCGGGCGACTGGGATTGGATGAACGGTCCAGACAGACGGGAGCCATGCAGATTAATGCCTCGGCCGGCTAGTGCGTAAGAGGCCCCTTCCGGCCGTTTAGTCTTGGCAGCTTTACCGCCCAGAACTTCGCATTGAGAGCCAATAATACAACGCGAAGTAGCTTGACGGTGGGCTGTTTGATCACAGCAGGTGCATGGCGGCCTGTCAGGTGGTTCCCTGCTCTTCCACCTCCAAATTTCGTTCCTGCCCGAGCTTTTGCAATCGCCGAAACCCATTTCTTTCCCGTCGCACACTGTCATACTTTTGCAGCGATACGATTCGCAATTACTATCCCTTTCCCCAGACAAATTTTCATGCGGTCGCCTCTCGACGATGTCTTCCCCTGCTAACGACCCCGTCACCAACCACGAGGATGAGGAAGTCGTGCTGGAGCCCGATACCGTACGTAGCCAAGCCGTGATCTGGGCAAGCCAGACGAGATTGCGGGCACGCAGCAGGACCGCGGGAAGCGACGCATTGTGCTAACTGGTCCGGCTCCAGGAGCAACAAGCCGTGGAGGACGATGAGGTGAGTGTGTGGCACTCTGGGCGCGACGATTCTTGGTTTCCCCTCCTTTGCTCGTTTTTTTTTCCCACATGCGATCGGTATCACTCAAACGCCGATCGTAAGCGTTAAAACCGCCGCTAACGGCGATTGTTAGGCTTACGACACAGCGAGCGAGCGGTCATCGCTTACGTCCCTCACTTCGTCCGTCCTGAGGGGCAAAGTCGAGGGTGGCAGAACGTATGCCGTCTATGGAAAAGAAGGCAAGAATGAATTGAAGGCAATGTCGGTCGTGATGACAGCTGCGCTGACCCGCTGCAGAATATGGCCTGCCAATGGACGAGGACGAGCTCGACCGTATCGACATGTGTCATATAAAGTACTGCGCGCTGATCGGTCGGCATCGCTACCTCTCACCCTTAGCTGACCCCCAGCGAATTCTGGACCTTGGCTGTGGCACGGGTTTGTTGCGTTCTGCTGCGAGACGATAATTTGCTCGGCGCTAACACTCTAGGCATCTGGTGTATCGAGATGGCCGAAGAGTTTACATCTGCTGAGGTACATAGTCCGATCTGGTTTCCTCGTCCGGCGTTGACAAAATCCAGGTCACCGGCACGGACGTAGCACCGACACAACCCGAGTGGTAAACTGCCCTCCGCCACGCGTTTACATGGGGATTTTCTGACAGTGGCAGGGTGCCCCCCAATTGCCGATTCGAGCTTGACGACGTCGAAAGAGAGTGGATGTGGAAGGAGGATAGTTTCGACTTTATTTACTCGCGAGATCTGCTGTTGGCCATCCGCGACTGGCCCGCCCTGATCGACCAGGCATACAAGTTAGGTTTTGCGCTACTTTCGGCATGTGTCGATGCCGTGCTAACCACCATCGTGCTGCAGACACTTGGTGCCTGGCGGCTGGGTGGAGTTCCAGGCCATAGTCGGCGTGCTGGGCTGTGACGACTCCTCGGTTCCCGAAGACAGCTACCTGCGCCGGTTCTCAGACATGATGGAGACGGGGTCGTCCAAGTTTGGCGCCAGTCTCACTGATCCGCTCCGATGGAAAGGCTGGTTTGAGGACCGCGGCTTCATCAATGTGACCCAGAAAGTCTTCAAGCTGCCGTTCAACCCGTGGCCGCGGGATCCACGCATGAAGCTACTGGGCGCATGGGAGATGGAGAATCTGCTCAGCGGGCTCGAGGCCATGGTCAACCGTATGTTCCAGAAAGGCCTCGGCTGGTCAGATGCAGAGGTGGCCGTCTTCCTAGCATTTTTGCGCAAGGAAATCAAGAACCCGCAAATGCATGGGTATTGGCCATAGTAAGTGTGCCAGCCCAACATTGCAGAGAGTCTGCTGACATATCACAGTTACGTCGTGTATGCGCAGAAACCAGGCCATACGTAGTACGCCAACGAGAAATGCACACCTGCATTTGAAGCCAGGCAAAATCATACGCAGACGTATGACCTTGGCCTATTTCTCTTGGGGTTTGGAAGCCTTGATCTACGCGACTCTGTCAGGTTATATCAACAGTTGAGGTCGGCCACGGGAACACTATCAAATTGTCGCAGACAGATCGTAATAATATCACACACATGGCAGCAAAAAAAGTGCGAGCAACAGCCTCTTACACATATTGCCTACATGTATCCAACAGATTTACAAAAGTTGGCTCCCTTGCCAATGCACTCAAATTGTCGACGCAAGCGGCGCGATTTTGCCCTGCCCCAGGAACAATGAACCTTGCTGATGTCTGCAAGTTAAGACACGAACTTGGAGGCCCTCTTGGTAGCGCGCTTGGTGGTGCTACCGGTAAGCTGCACGAACAGGACAGAGCCAAAGGGGCCGTTCTCGTTGTTGTTGGATATCTTGACAATGCACAGGTTGTCGTAGCCGCCCACAGATCCTGTGCAGGTGGTGTTGTCTGGAATGGCGACGGTGAAGGTATTGAAGACCCCAACATCCGTGGCACGACGGCTGATGATGCCACGGCTCTCGAGCCACCGGCGAACCGTACGGTACGTGAATGCCTCGGCTGCAGCCGGGACCGTGCCAGTGTACCATCCGGCATTGCCGTCCACGTTCGTGGTGACTTCGGCGTCCACTGCCGTCGAGAATTTTCCACTGCCAGTGGTGTCGATGATGGCCGTGAGCGGGCCGGCACCGTCGGAGGTGACTGTCTGCCAGGTACCGTTGACAAAGCCGCCGGCTGAGACCTGGGCTAGGGTGCTACCCGAAAGCGTCACGGTCTGGGCAAGGTCGTCCAATGTGTTGTCGCCTTTGGCGTCGGTGTAGCCAAAGTCATCGTCTGTGTTGATATCCTTGGACCAGAAAATGGTCGTGTCCGGCTCCGTCTGGTAGTTGTAGCCATAGACGGCAATGGCGCCACCCGCGACTCCCAGAGCCGTCGAGTTGCCACCCTGGTCACCCGTGAAGACAGTCACCTTGCCGTGGGCGGAAACGAGGGGAGCAGCGGCAAGCGCAACGATGGAGGCAATCCTGGCATACATTTTAAAGACTGGGAGCGGGGTGTAAAAAGACTGGAGAAAAGCGAGCTGGCGCTTGTTGAGAGATTGCAAGAAAGATATAGCCTTTTGCAAGGTTGGGAGAGCCTGGAAAAATGGTCACGAATCAATCGGATCCTGAAAGAATGGAAGAATGGAAGAATGGAAGCGAAACAAGAGTAAAGGCAGAGATGAATCGAAGCTGGTGCTGCTGCGGAGGAATGAGTAAAATCAGACACAAGAGGACGGTGGCTGTCTCTTATACTTCTTTTGCGCCTTTACCGCTGCCAACCTACTGGATGGGATCGCCCCATTCCCAGACTAGAACAGACCAGCTCCCCTCTGAACGCATATCGCTGATGAGACGACAGAGACAGAAGCGGTTTGAGGGAGATCCCGAGAGGCCCCCACATGTCAGGACATCCCATCTGAGAAAGCGATGCAACGGCTGGCGAGAGCCCTGAATGAGACGAGCCAAATTCAGACGAGACGCCAGGCGCCTGTAGCTGCAGTCAGAGAAGGCCGCCTGGCTCCCTAAAACGCATGTGGGGTTGCGATGTGTTTGGGGCCCATAAAAGAGGCCGGGGCTTGCGCAGGGGAATCATTGCCGAGCTCCACCAGGCCGATCCCCGTGCCTCCCAGATTTAACACGAATGCCAATTGCAAACAAGCAGTGCGGCTCTACACATCGTGACCGCCTTGTGCAGCGGCTGCAATTCCTCAATCTCGCATTTGTGGATTGCATCGTGCAGTCGTATGATTGGGCGACAAGGGGTGCAGGGCACGGGGTCGACTGAGACAACAATGGCTGGCCACTAGCCAATGAAACAGCCATGCCAGTACGCGCAAGCAGCTCGTGTCCGGTCTGAAGGGCCATTGTTTTAAGATCTCTGCAGGCATTTGTGGATCTTCTTGGCGCTCTGCGATCAGAGCTGTTACATTGTTTCACCCCTGCACGGAACGCCGCATCCCTGTAGTGACGTAAGCTTGATTCCAAAGCCGCCGACCGACACCCAACGAACAGTACAACCGGGCCGTCTGTTGGCTAGGTCCGTACACTGCACCGATATCTCACACCCTGCTCAATCTAGAGTTTTCATATTATCCTGGAGTACAGAGATAACTAGGACAACGGATACCGGTAGGACCGCTATCAACATGCTCGCCCTGTCATGATTCCTCCAGACAGCGCGCATCTCCTGGTTGTTGCCCGCCTTGTTGGACGGTGAAATACATCAAGAGATCAGTCATTGCATTATCACGAAATTTTCCAGTCCTCCCAGTCATCATTTGTGTTTGCTCCAAATTGTGCACCATGCGTCCTCAGAGTTCCGGAGATGATCCTAATAGGAGTCCTATACTGCCGGCTATCACAAGATAACCGGTTGTAGATGACAGCAATCTGTCCGGAGTCTAGTCCCGGCCCTGTTGCTAAATCCGTATACCCGTATTCCCATCCATGCACTTCAATACTCTAAAGCCTTGGTAAAAACTGCACGTTCAGAGGCAGCCTTGCACCAATTGGCCTGAGAATGCTCGAACAAACGAGGCCACAACCTCACAGACGTCGCCGTCCTTGTCGTCTGCCGTTTTTCCATGTATTCGGGTCATTGGATACCCGGCCATTTCAATTGATGCGGGCCGAGATATTACACAGCTGCAATTACAATTGCGGCGGAATTACGGCCTATGGATATCCGGAAATACGAAGTAGGCTTACAGAGTACATAAGGCAAAGAGTACCACGCGCAACAGCTGTTCATCGGCTGGGAATCGTTCTCTTTTTGTTAGCAATCGAACCAGAAGCACGGAAGGTAGTCAGGTACCGCAGCAGACATGGAGTCGTCGAACAGTGCGTTTGATTCGCCAGCGAGCGAGACGGACATCGAGTTCGGCCAAGACCAGCAAACAGTGGATCCACCCGATTCTGTCGGTACCAAATACCTAACCCTGACGTTCGAGGACATTACCGTCAATGTGAAGGCATCAGAGGAAGCACTTGGTGAAACTTTGCTGTCTCGTATGGATCCACGTCAACTTCTGGCCCCGTTTCGGGGACAGAAGCATCCCGACAGGGTACATGGCAGTCCGAACCTGTAGTTGCGACGGGGGCTAATACAAATTTCACAGAGCATACTGCGAAACGTGTCTGGGCAAATTGCTCCTGGGGAAATGGTAAGTTTCCAGGTTCTACAGCCCCCACGTGGTGCAGTCACTCACGCGCTTCTCCAGCTTCTTGTTCTCGGACGTCCAGGTGCCGGCTGCACTTCACTTTTGCGAGTTCTGTCAAACCACCGCGAACCGTTCGATTCGGTGGAGGGCCATGTTTGGTACGGCAGCATGGGTCATAGAGAGGCTCGCAAGTTTCGCCAGCAGATCACGCTCAACACCGAGGGTATGATTTCCAGATTCCATCTCCATGTCTACTATGCTGACTCTTTCGATTTAGACGACATCCACTTTCCCACGCTTACAGTGGACCAGACGGTGAATTTTGCTGTCAAGAACAAGACTCCCCGCGAGAGGGAGGACCACGTCAAGGAGAAGCACCAGTATGTCCGCCACACAAAAGACAGTGTTCTTAGTGCGCTGGGGATCAGCCATACCGGGAGCACCAAAGTCGGAAACGAGTTCATTCGTGGTGTTTCGGGTGGTGAGAGAAAGCGAGTATCTCTCGCAGAGATGCTGGCAGGCCAGGTATGAGCACACCCGTCCGATGTCGACTTGTTCTCACAGTGGTTTGTTTCAAGAGCCCCGTCCAATTCTGGGACCAGCCCACTCGTGGACTCGACTCCAAGACGGCGTTGGAGTTTGTCAGAACCCTCCGGAGAGAGGCCGACCAGAACAAGAAAACCATTGTCGTTACGACCTACCAGGCTAGCAACGGCATCTTCAACACGTTCGACAAAGTTCTTGTCCTAGCCAGTGGATGTGTGATTTACTACGGCCCTCTAGAACAATCTCGCAGCTACTTCGAGTCCATGGGATTCGTCTGCCCAAAGGGTGCTAATACTGCCGATTTTCTCACATCCGTCACAGTCCTCACAGAGCGCGTTGTGGCTTCCGGGTTTACAGGAAGGATTCCTAGCACGCCCATTGAGTTTGAAAAGGTCTTCCAAGACAGTCAGACTTGCCGCAATATGCAGAGAAGCCGAATCCCACCTGAGTCCCTCACCAAGGAGGTGGATGGTCTGCGAATCGCCGTGCAGAGGGAGAAGAAGCAACGAGCCCTCATCACGAACAGAAGTGTGTATACGACGGGCCTCATGGACCAGATCAAAAACTGCACAGTCCGGTATGTACCTCAAACTGTCCTGAGCTTTGTCTGTTCTGACATGTTAGTCAATTTCAAATTATGAGGGGGGACAAACTTTCTCTCGGCGTCAAGGTTTTTTCGGCCACGGCGCAAGCGTTGGTGTGTGGCAGCCTTTTCTATAACCTGCCCAAAACTAGCCAGTCGATCTTCTTGCGTCCTGGCGCTCTTTTTTTTGCGGTTCTCTACTTTCTCATGGAAGCCATGTCTGAAACGACTGCATCTTTCACCGGCCGGCCAATTCTCATTCGACATAAGCGCTTTGGCTTCTATCGGCCAACGGCTTTCTGTATTGCCAGCGCTATTACGGATATTCCCGTGGTCATGCTCCAAGTTACAATCTTCTCACTCATCCTCTACTTTATGACCGGCCTTCAGGTGGATGCTGGAAAGTTCTTCACCTATTGGGCAATCGTCAACATGAGCACACTGGCACTCATTCAGATGTTCCGCACAGTGGGCGCGTTGTGCAATCACTTTGGCACGGCTTCACAGTTGACTGGCCTACTATCCACCGTCTGCTTCGTCTATGGAGGTACGTCGAGTACGAGATCATTCTAGAGAATCTGGCGTTCTAACGATCCATCTCAGGATATCTCATTCCTTTCGAGAAAATGCACCCCTGGTTTCGGTGGATCTTCCATCTTAACCCAGGTGCGTATGCTTTTGAGTCCTTGATGGCAAACGAGTTCACTGGCTTGGAGCTACAGTGTGTATCTCCCCAGTTGGTGCCGTATGGGAATGCTTATGGCACCGAGAGCCTGTCTTACCGCGGATGTACGGTGGTAGGAAGTGACAGTTCCGGCATCATCCATGGCGAGCAGTACATCCGGGAACAGTTCCACTACTCGAAGCATCACATTTGGCGCGGTTTCGGAATTCTTGTGGCTTTCTGGTTATCCTTCATTGCCATTACCTCTTTCGGGTTTGAGTTCCGGAATAACCATGGAGGATCCTCTGTTCTTTTATACAAGCGAAGCATCTTCAACAAGTCTCGGCCGAAGGATGTTGAGGACGGCGCTCAAGAACAGCAGGAAGTCAGCCTTCCAGCAACGACAAAGTCTGTAAAGCAGTCGGTGTTTTGTTGGCGTGACCTGGACTACTTTGTCAAGTACCAGGGCGAAGACAAGCAGCTTCTAAACAAGGTCTTTGGCTTTGTTCAACCCGGTAGCTTGGTCGCTCTGATGGGCTGTTCTGGTGCCGGAAAAACGACGTGAGTCTTCCGACGATCTATTTTTTTTTCTTGGTCTGACATCATAGGCTTCTCGATGTACTTGCCCAGCGAAAGGATTTCGGAACGATCTATGGGTCTATCTTGATCGACGGTAAGCCCCAAGGCGTGAGCTTCCAGCGCATGACGGGCTACTGTGAACAGATGGATGTTCATGAGGATACATCCACTGTGAAGGAGGCGCTGGTATTTTCTGCTCTGCTCAGACAGCGGCACGAAATCCCGCGGGAAGAGAAGCTGGCATACGTCGAATACATCATTGATCTTCTTGAGCTGCGCGGGTTTTGCGATGCTCTCATCGGAGGTAAGAACCATTCTATGCAAGGTACTGACTGAGCTTTGCTAACGTCGAACCAAGTGCCTGGAGCCGGCCTCAGCATCGAGCAGCGCAAACGCGTTACTCTCGGCGTTGAGCTGGTGGCGAAGCCGACCCTGCTGTTTTTGGACGAGCCGACCTCGGGTCTTGACGGGCAATCGGCTTATAACATTATCCGTTTCTTGCGCCGTCTTGTTGACGGAGGCCAAGCCGTTCTGGTATGTCGTGAGACGTACTGTATATATGTTACTCGCATCTGACCAAAAGTGCACGATCCACCAACCATCAGCAGTACTGTTCGAGGCCTTTGATTCTCTACTGCTCCTGGCGAGAGGTGGAAAGATGGCCTATTTCGGGGATAGTATGATATTTCTAAACCCCTGTTGAAAATAAAGCTTACAAAACATCACAGCCGGCAAGGACTCTAGTGTCGTTCTGGACTACTTTTCGCGAAACGGGTCCCCAGCTGCTCCTGACGTCAACCCAGCCGACCACATTGTGGAAGTAATCCAAGGTAAAGCAAAGGATGGCGTCGACTGGGTTGATGTTTGGAGCGCGTCGACAGAGTGCCATGCGGCCCTCGAAACCCTCACGGCATTGACCGAGGCAAATCCTGGTGCTACGAATGATGAAGATGACACTTTGGAGTATGCGTCACCAAAATGGTACCAGTTCAAACTGGTGTTGCACCGGCTCATGATTCAGCTGTGGAGATCTCCGGTGCGTTTATCTGTTCATATTGGGAGGTCTTGACGCCCGCTAACATGCGCAGGACTATGTTTGGAACAAGATCAACCTGCATGTTTTTGCCGCGTTGTTTGGTGGCTTTACCTTTTGGAAAATGGGAAACGGCTCCTTCGACTTGCAGCTGCGCCTCTTTGCCATTTTCAATTTTGTTTTCGTGGCTCCTGGGTGCATCAATCAGATGCAGCCTTTCTTCCTGCACAACCGAGACCTCTTTGAGACTAGAGAGAAAAAGGTGAGCACCCCTTCAGCTGCCGCCTACTCTTGCGGTCTGCTAACGGGGAACAGTCGAAAACCTATCACTGGGTCGCTTTCATTGGTGCTCAGATCGTTTCTGAGATTCCGTACCTGATCATTTGTGCGACTGTGTACTTTGGGTGTTGGTATTTCACGGCCGGCTTCCCGGTCGAAGCGAGGATCTCCGGCCATATTTACTTGCAGATGATTTGTGAGCTCCATTTCACCAAGACAGCTGTGAAACCACCTGCTAATTAGAACAGTCTACGAGTTGTTGTACACTTCGATTGGCCAAAGCATTGCCGCCTACGCCCCAAATGTGTACTTTGCCGCCATTTCGAACCCACTGCTCATCGGCTGCGGTCTCATCTCGTTCTGTGGCGTGGTTGTTCCTTATGCCTACATGCAGCCATTTTGGAGGTACTGGCTGTACTACCTCAACCCATTCAAATATCTGGTGGGCGGCCTTCTTAGCACCGTGCTATGGGATGTTCCGGTTACTTGCACGGACAGCGAGTTTACGACCTTCAATCCGCCAAGTGGTCAGACATGTGGGCAGTACATGGCAGATTTCTTTGGCTCCCATGCCGGCTATGTCAATAACGTCAACGCGACATCTGATTGCCAATACTGTCCGTATCAGACAGGTGCCGACTACGCAAAAACCTTCAACATGCTAAAGGAATACTATGGATGGAGAGATGTAAGTGGATCCACCGCCCTCAAATGAGGTTGCTGCTAACAGTGACAACTTCAGACTGGAATCACAGCGCTGTTCTGTCTGTCTTCGTATGGTCTTGTCATCTTGATGATGAAACTGCGGAGCAAGAAAACGAAGAGTGCTCGCTCGGAATAGGTTCCCAATAGGCTGTTGAAAGGAAGAGTAGATTTGGGGTTTACTTTGTGAGAAATTACATTTAGATAGAATGAAGCTTTTAACTGAAAATGTGCTTAAAAAATCCATGCTCACCTCTGTTCTCAGACGTCCCAGCCTTCCAGATCTAGTTTTACGTCATTGCTTACGAAGATGATGCTCCGAATGATTTAGCCAGTAATGCATAAAGATACAGGTTAGTTCTGTCATAACAGCGAATTTCAATGCAGAAGATCGCTTGTCGAGACAACAGTCACCAAGGATCCAAACTTACGCCGGCCCATGAAGGCAAAAGACTCTGGGCAAACCAGACTAGACTGGAGAGGCAGCCTCGCCATATCTTTCCACGCTTCCCGGCAATGACGTCGCTCACGACCCGCCCCGCAAACTCGTCCGTATCCATTGAGGTGCTGTTTGTCTTTCCCAGCTGAAAGTCTTGGATCGCGCTTTCGGCCGGCAGGTAGTATGATGCCTCGGGGAGCTTCAGTACCCTGGGCCTGCACGAGCTGATGGCTAAAATCCTGGGTCACGCGGATTACTCCCCAAAAGCTCACATAAAACAGGGCCTTCCCTGCATTGATATCCTAGTCCAGCATCGGGCAGGTGGCGCCGACGCCGCTATTGTTGACAAGTATGTCAAGCCCTCTACCAGAGCCGAGGTGCTTCTCAATTTCCTTAATCGCTGTCCCAACGGACTGTTCAGAGGTGACATCAAGGGCAACGACAATGACACTCGGGAGATCGAACAAGGTCGTCGGGATTTGGCTGTGTTCCGAGCTGTCGCAAACACAAGATGGTTTGTTTCAGGAAAGCCGAGGCGAGTGAGGCGCCAATACCGCCAGCTGAGCAGCCTGTGATTGAACCGGACGGTATGGTGTCTGCGGTGAAACCAGAGAGCGGTGCTACAAAACGGTGCAGCTTTTCCCGTACGTTCGTTTGGCTTGGACAAACACTTATAACGGTAGACCGTGGCCGGGCGGCCGAAGGACCGGCTCCGTAAAACACTCCGGCGCTAGGGTGGAGCGATTGTTCCGCGCCGCGGAGCTAGTCTCAAAGGGAGCTAACAACTTGCTGTCGAAGATCGGCTGATCTGTATTGTTACTGGCTCGCGTGTGCGATATATGGGTCACTCTGGCGACAGGAACGAGAGTTTATTCCGCGATTCAGCACTAATCCTAAATGAGCAAACTACGACGTAGGAGCCTGTGTGATGGACCGGTGCTTGGTATTGTTACTGGCTCTCTCCCCAATGCCGACGTGTGGGGTCTCGGCGCCTTAATGCCTGGATTGCTAGGAATCCACCGTCTTGCTAACCCCGCAAGCGCGGGGTTAGCTCATCGGCCGTCGGAGTTCGCCGGACCCAGGGCAGCCTTAGGGCAATGTTTGCCCTTCAGCCAAGGCACGCATTTTATGCACTCCTCACATTCATCAATGGTGAAGCAGGTGCGGCGTGCCATCGACATGACTTGTGTTTGCGGCTGATGTCTCCACAGCAGTCAATCTCGGAAATGGCCGTATCGATACTAGCCTTCCAGCCAATGAACCAGCATTGGTCGTGATAAGAAAACACAATATTCCCTCAAAATTTCATGATTTCGTGATGGCCTCGGGCCGGGGCGAACCTCAGAGTCAGCGACCTATGGAGGCCCAGCCAGGCGCTGCATCTCGCCAGAAGCTCCAGCGCGTCACCCAGGCTTGCGATTTCTGCCATCGGCGCGGCTTGAAATGCGTCCAGCCGTCGACCAACGCCGACGAAGCGGACGCGACCAGCCCGGCGACCTCCGAGTGCCTGACTTGCGTCAAGTATGGCCAGCAGTGCACACGCAACCGCAAGCCCAAGAAGCGCGGCACCAAGCCACGGCCCAAGCCGGCCGACAGCCACGACCACAATGACTGCAACTCGTGCCAGCAGCCACCAGAGCAGCCCGGCCCTTCGCCATCATCCATGCCCGTGGCTCACAGCAGCTATGCGGATTCAGACACGTCCCACACAATGACCTCGTGCAGCACCTCGCCCCTGCAAGTCAGCGGCCACGACAGCGGCAGTCACTTTCCCGCGCCCGAGCTGGTGACTATCCTCATAAACATATACCTCGACTCCATCTACCCGCTGTTGGTCCCCCCCCCATCTCCAAAGCCCCGTACCCCCCCGTACCCTTGGTTTCCAGACACACCACTGAGATGCCAGATACCCCTTCTTCTGCGAGACGGAGCTCGTACTTTGGTGGCGTCACGAGCAACACGCACCAGACCCGTCGTACTACAGCAGCGTGCTGTGTATGTGTGCGCTCAGCGCGCTCCAGGCCGAGCGCGGCGCCCTGTTTTCCAACGACCTCGCCTTTGAGCCCAGCCGCGCGCTGTCCGAGTCTCTGCTGCGCGAGTCCCTGCGCTTGACCTCGACCGTGTTCCGCGCCGGTGAGGAGGTCAGCCTTCTGCGCAGCTACGGCCTCCTGGCGCTGATCGGCACGCATCTCGGCGACTCGGAGCTGCTCCACCGTTACCTCGGCCTCTACCAGGGCCTCGCCGCGCAGGTCAGCCTCTACAACGAGGAGCGCTGGCCGTCCGGCCTGAGCGCCTGCGAGAAGGAGTCACGCCGTCGCGTGTTCTGGACCGTCTACCGCCTCGAGGTCCACAACGCGTCCGTTCTTGGCCATCCGATCCGCATTCCCGAGTCCCAGACGTTTGTGCACTACCCTGTTGGCATCCACCACGCGATGATCTTCCCCGAGCGCAACGGCAAGTTCGAGAACTGGATGGCCGGCTGGAATTTCACCACGCAGCTCTACCGCATCCTCGAGCACGCCATTGTGGACTTCCGCAGCAAACGCACCGCCCGCACCACCGTGCTCTGGTCCGAGACCCGGCCCAAGCCTGCCGTCATGCTGCAGCAGCTCAAGGATATGCAGTCCAAGGTGATGCCGCCTGAGTTTGGCCAGGCCGCCATGAAGTCGGCCGACAGCGGCAGCAATCGGTGCGGCTTCCAGGTCGCCAACATTCTGTCGACTATCCACGTGAGTCGGGCGGGCAGCGTGTGAGGCGGCAGTGGTGCTAACCGCTAGCTCGTGAAAATGGTCATCATGGCCTCGGACGACACGGCCTTTCATGACGTGTGTCAAACGGTCATGGATCTGGTCGAGAGCCTGGGCACCGTGCCCAAAGACTACAAGCGCGCCTTTGGGGCGCCACTCGTGAGTCCGCGTGGTGCCAAGCTTTTCATGTCGCTGACGTCTCGCAGATACAGGAACTTCTTGGCGTTGGATTCATGCTGACCAGCGTTTCGGGTCGCCTGCAGACCCTGTCCGAGGTCGAACATGTCCAGCTGAAGCAAATCATGTAGGTGCCACCAAGTATTGGATAGAGACCCTGTTGCTGACGGCGGCCTGCAGACTTTTTCTCGTCAGCTTCATAGACGGACTGGCGGACTGCATCGAGTCGGCGCAGAACGCCGCTTCCTGTCTGCGGTCGAACATGTTCCGCGTGGACCAGGAATACTCGCGGCGAATCGAAGGCGACACGTCCTTTATTAAGCAGGACGTGCCCTTGCCGCGAATGAGCGAGATACCCGGGGCGCCTGAAGGCGGGGCGCATCTGAATTTGGACATGGTTGCATTGGGCCTGGCTGATATGCCGTGGCTCTCGTCCATGGTCGTTGACCATTAATTTTTTTTAAAACGGTATGGTGGTTGTAAGACCATCTTTAGATAGCGATAATGAGCAATGAGAGAAGCAGAGACCGGCTGTTATGCTGGCCTGCCATGTCGATAGTAACGCCTCCAACCGTTGCAGCTCCTGGATATGCCGTGGCGAAGTGACGTGCTGATTGCTGATCAATGTGCCAATGCCAATCACGGTTGAGCCTCTGTATGCGTCTTGGAGATAACGCTTCAGCAGGGCGAAGGTAGACCCACTGTCGGCTGTCCAGAACACACTCGATCAGGTCGGTCCGTGTAGATGATGACGTTGCATTTGGTCTGGGCCACGAGCAAGGCGACGCGGTTGACGAGGTCGAATTGGCCGACTTTGAATTCGACTTTGACCGCACTGACGGAAAAGAAGCTAGTCGGGTAGGACTTGGCCGTCAGTGTTTGAACACATCAGTCTTCGTTGAGAATGGACCGCGGCCGCGGCAATATCGGCGGCGCGCCTCAGCCATCAAAACAGTCGGTTGTGTGAGGGGAGCCTAGAGGCGGTGCCGGTGCAGGGTGCCGTCGCAGAAAGGACAACTGGCTGTGGGTCCTGTGCGGCAGTCGGAGGCAAGGCCACAACGGGCCAGAAATATCGCGCCGTGTCGTTTATAGATGTCTGGACCTGGCTGGGCCGCCGCGACTCTTATCATGCGAATCATCAGAACATCGGGCGATGCCGTATAAGACAGGGGTAACACAGTATCCGATTACGACTATGTGCTAACGGCATTGCATGTCGCGCGATAAGATCCTCGTTTCGGTGCGGCAGAACGGCTAAAAGTACGCGGGTAAACTGGTGAAGGCTAAGATGGCAGACGAGGTACTGCAGGCTTACGGAACCTGCCGATCGAACGACAAATATTACTATATTAGTCGGCGGGGTGTTAAGTGGAACCTGCACACACGTGATACACGTGACCTACCTGAAATACTGCCATACACGACCGCCTTGAAATCCCGAAAGGGATAAAGCCGTACGCGCTCCCCGACCTCCTGACTTCCGGTGATTGCATCCCCGCGTAAGGGAGGCTCCCTTCCGGAGCTAGACGCGTTAATCCCTTGCATTATAGGGACCTTAGAAGTGTAGGAATTGGGTAGGCTAGAGGCCTCTTTCTATGTATTTAAGGTGTAGGTAGACGCAGGTTAGAGCAGGGCTGCTTAGACTTTTTGCTTAGTTAGTGATTTTTATTAATTTATTTAATTGCCCTATTTAATAGTTATAAGCCTAGCTTACGTTTAATTAGACTCCTTTTTTATACTCTTTATACACTTATTTTATAGTATATAGGACTCTTAGACTTTAACTTACGCCTTTTACCTTTATACTTCTTTCTTCTTACCTTAGCAATTAACTTAATTACTTACTTAATTTATCTTACTTATTAACCTTTCTCTCTCTTTCTCTCTCTTTTAAGCTTTAACTATAATAAATAACGAGACGTATAAAAGGCTTCTTTTACTACTAAAGCTTAAAAGTTTATAAGACTAGAGTAACTAGTATAAAAAGCTAAAGCAGGTAGTAAAAGATAAAGGAGTATAAAAATACTTAAATCCTTTAAAACCTATTAAACTAAAGGAGCCTACTTAACTAGACTTTAATAAAGAATTAACTAAAACTAAAGGACGACTCTTTAACTATAAAGAGAAGATTTAGTAGTCTTATAAAGCCTTTACTAAAAGACTAAGAAGTTTAATTAAACACTTAGTTTTAAGGGAAGTTATAGTTAAAACCTCTTTTAACTTAACTAATTAGTCTATTACTTTTATAATTATAGGAATTAAGAAGGCTTTAGTACCTAACGCTATTACCTACTACTAAGAGCTAGTAAACGAGTTCCTCTTAATTGTTAACCGTAAGGTAACGATTACTAACTAAAGAATATACCTTACTAATTTAATTAACTAGCTAAAGACTATAAAGCTAAAAGGCGTCTTTATAAATAGTAAAGTATTTACCTACTTTAAGAGGTTTATAACACCTTTAATTAGACTTAACTAAGTCCTTTTTAAAAAACATATAACCTTAACTATAATTAAGTTAATTATATTAATATAAATGCTAGTAAAGACGGCTAATAAGGTATTAACAAACTACCTAAAGAACTACACCTTACTAAACTAAGAAAAGAAGGATCTAGCTTTTAAGAAGGGAGGAAGGTTAAGGACGATAGCCCTTATAACCTACTAAGGCAAAAGAGCGGCTTTAGGAAAACGGGAATCTTATAACGTTTATAAGATAAAGCACTTAATTAGCTCCTTTAACCCTTGCTATAACGCCTATAAGATCGTCTACCTAAACTAAAGCTTTATGCTATAAATTAAGACTTAGCCAATTAAGGGTAATAAGGCAGCAGTTAAGGAGTAGCTTATAATCTTAAAGAATAAGGAGAAGGTAACTACGTAGCGTAAAAAGGTCTTATAATAAAAGGAATCTAATTAAGATTTAACCTTTACTAAAAAGGTTAGGTTTATAAGAGTTGCCTTTAGCACTTCCTTTAATCTAGACTATCTTAAAAAAGACTAAATTATTATAAACTTTAGCGTAAGCTCTTACGTCTTTAATAATGCTAGCTTTTTTATAAATCTAACTCCCTTTAAGGAGAGCGTAAAAACTAGTAACAAGACAGTCTAAATTACTAAAAAAGGGAGCGTTAAGCTTAACTTAATACTATATAACGGCTATAAGGCTACGTTAACACTTAAAAATGCCCTCTTTTATAAAACCTTCCTACTAAATCTAGTAGCTACGCTTTAACTTAATAAAAAGCAGCTTTACTAAAACTAAGAGATTAAGACAATCTACTATAAGGATAGTAAAAACAATAGGACGCACTTTACTAAGCTAAAGTCTAAAGGAGGACTTGCTTTCTTTAACGTTTAACCGTAAGAAGTTAAGGCTATAGCTAATGCTTTTACTACAATTTACGTTAAACCTAATTAGACCTTTACACTAGAAACGGTAGAGTTTAATTAATCCTTTATATTAAAGACTATAATCTTTAATTAAACTAATTAAACCTCTTTTATAAAATCTAATTAGGATTAAATCTATAGTAAAATCGCGCTTTTTATTACTGCCTAGTTTAACGCTAACGTAAAAGCTAATCTAACTGTTTAGTACTAGCGGCTAGCTTACGTAAGACTAAAAGCTGTTAAGGAGGTTTTTAAGCAATTAAGTCTAACCCTTTTACGTAGACTAATAACGATTAAATGTAAAGCTTACGCACTTGCTAAGGTAACGTAAGTTAATAGTAAGGCTATAATTGTCCCTATAAACAAGGCACTATTTACTAAATTATTAATTAACCTCTTCTTTTTTAACCTATCTTAAGATGGCTACACAATGCTAGCTATCTTTAAATGCTTAAACACTAGTAACATTTAAGTAAAGACCTTTAAGTCTAAGGATTAGGCTAGCGTGCTTAACTTTATGCTTAATATAGCTAACTAGACGAAACGGCGCTTTAACTACAAAATTAGCGTTATTTATAGTAATTAAGACCGCATTTTCCTAGCTAACAACCTAACTAAAGCAGCCTTTTAAATTAAAGGGATTAAAACTAAACCTACTAATCCTTACACTTCCTTAAAAAACGGCTAGGCTAAAAGGGTAAGCAAGCTAATTAGCACGAAGGCTTACACTATGCTAATTTATAGCAGCCTGCCGCTAGACCTTTAAGACGAGGCTGCTATAGCTACTATTTACATTTATAACAAGACTGCTATAGTAACGACGGGATTACTACACTAACAGCTATACTAATAGCTAAAGGACTACAATCCTTAGTTTTATAACATAGACCCTAATTAGATTAAGCCGTTAATTAAACATTTAAAGGCCTACGGCTATAAGGCTTACCCCTTAACGACGAAGGCGCTTACTAATACGCATAAGAGAGACCTTAAGACTAAGCCTTACGCACACATTAGCTACCTTGTTAGCTACTAATTAACCACCTAATTCTGCATTTAGGTCCCTTTACTTAACAAGGTTATTGTAAGCAGTTACGTTACCTTTAACGAGTCCCTTTACTACACCGCGCTGCCGTAGCCGCCGCAGGCTTAACCGGTTACAAATCCTAACTTTATAATCTAGCTAAAGGAGTATAATGCTATTTATAGCGTCGCCTCTTTATAGACACAGACAAGACCGTCTAAGGGGGTAATAACTAATTAGACTCCTTTTAAAAACACCGTTAACTTTAATTAGACTCCTTTAACTAATAATACTAAAGTCTAGCCAATTAAAGCGCTAGACGACGACACCTTCTTAAACGCGTTAGAAATTCCTAAAATCCACTACTTAAGTAGCACATTAACACTAAGATCCTTTTAGACTATAGACAACGATAAGATCGCTAACACCGATTAGAGTTATTATTAACCTATATCTCTTAAATTAGCTTAATTAGCTAAATATAAAGATACTATTAAGGTTATAATTTAAGGCCTAAATAAAGAGAAATTATAAAAAGGAGAATTAGCCTAGCTAACGCTAAAGGCTACCTTAAAGGTAATACTAATCGCTAAAAACCGTACTAAATCTCTTAAAAACTAATTAAACTATAAATCTCCTCCTCCTTTACTAATAATAGCTTTTCCTCCTCTTCTTATAAAGCCTTAAAGGCTACGTACGTAACAACCTCCCCCTTTACTAACTAAGCCTTTACAACGCTTAAAACGATTAGTTTTAGCGCGTAAGACGCCTAATAAATATCTCTTACTAGCCGTTAAGTAGATAGTTACGCCTATAATTAACATAGCCCTTTTAACGAAAGAAAGGCGTAATTAAGCAGACCTACTACCGCTACTAAAGTTATATAGGGAACTGCTATAGCACCTACTATAAGAAAACTTTAAGACTATAATAAAGGCTAAATTAAATACCTTAAAAAAGGCAGACACCTTTAATAAGATTAGGATTTACTAAGGCTTAAGAAATAATCTAATTCCGCTAAAATAGGTGTTTACCTATAAATTTAACGAATTTAACAACCTTTAGCGTTATAAGGCAAGACTAGTAGTTAGGGAAGACCTTAAACTTTTAAACTAGTTAAACAACTACGCCGTAACGCCGCTAATCGGTTACATTCGTATCCTGCTTATAATCGTCGTTAAGTTTTAGCTCCGCTTACTACAATTTAACGCAGTCTTTACCTTTACGTAAGCAAAGATTAACGCGCTAGTTTATACTTACCTACTACTAGGATATAACTAATTAGGTTACTACTAAGAGCTTTATAAGGGGCTTTACGGCTTGCGCTAATTACCTGCCTTATAGTATTAAAAGCTAATTAGTATTGCCTAAACCTTAAGATTTATAAGACCTTTAAAGAGTCTATATATCTTAATAAACAAAAAAATTATACTATTCTTTTACGTTAATAACATTAGGGTAATCTTCTATAAAAAACACTAGGCTTACTAAGACCTAATTTACGTTAAGCTAATAGCCGTAATTAAGCTAAAAGCTAAGAGGGATATATAGTAGTTCTTTAACATTAATTTAATCCTTAATAGCGTAAGAGGCCTTTACCTTTTGTAAAAGGCCTACCTTAACCGTCTAGTAACTAAATATAAGATTAACACTAACCCTTATTACCTTCTAAGGACCCCCTTCCCTAACTCTTTACAAGTTAGTAAGATTAACGCATTAACAGATTAAGCTACGTCTAATTAGATTAGTAAATACTAAGAGATTAATAGTGAAAACCTATATCTTATAATTATTACTAGAATTAACGCTACCTTTACCTTTACTTTCTTATCTTGCTTCTTTACTAACCCTACCGTTTAGTAAGACAAGCTAAATTACTACTTACTTAAATATATAGTAAGAACTAAATTACTATGCCTTTACTACCCTGCTAACTATAACGGACTTAATCTAAAGATTTATTTAAACGCTACCTTTGCTAATAGCACTCTTAATTAAAGATCCTTTTACAGCTACGTAATCTTCCTTTTTAGCTGCCTAATACTTTAGAAGGCTAGTAAACAACCCTTTATTAGTACCTTGTTAACAAAGGCTAAATTCCTTACGTTAGCAGCTACTGCAAAGGAGGCTATTATAATAACACGTCTCTTAGTCGACCTAGCTGTTAAACTTAACAATAACACGCTTACAATCTTTTATAATAACCGTTAAGCAGTACGCCTTATAAAGCCTTTAATAATAACTAGCACTTAGTTAACTAAGGTTTACTATGTTAACATCTATTACTACTAGCTTTATAAAGTTATTACTAAGGGAGACCTTACTATTAAGTAAATTAGCACTAATAAAATAGCTGCTAATAGCTTAATAAAGCCCCTTCCTTATTAAAAACATAAGGACTTCGTTTAAATGCTTAAGATATAGTATTACTAAGCTACATTTATATAAATTGTATACATTACTACTATAAGAGGATTTAACTCTCTTTAACTAATTAAACAGTCCTTTTAACTAATTAAACAGTCCTTTTAACTAATTAAACTTTACTAGCGTTTAATTAAACTTTACTAAAATTTACGCCTTAAAAATCTAATTAAACTCTACTAAAGGGCTACTAACTAGCCTTTTAAACTAACCTCTTTCTTTCTTTCTTTCCTTCTTTCCTTCTTATTAACTATTACAAAGCCTCGCAGTTAAGACCCCTTTAAGCAACAGATCTTTAATCTAGGAGGGTGTGTTAAGTAAAACCTATACACACGTAATACACGTAACCTACCTAAAATACTGCTATACACGACCGCCTTAAAATCCCGAAAGGGATAAAGCCGTACGCGCTCCCTAACCTCCTAACTTCCGGTAATTGCATCCCCGCGCAAGGGAGGCTCCCTTCCAGAGCTAGACGCGTCAATCCCCTGCATTACAGGGACCTTAGAAGTGTAGGAATTGGGTGGGCTGGAGGCCTCTTTCCATGTATTTAAGGTGCAGGTAGACGCAGGTCAGAGCAGGGCTGCTTGGACTTTTTGCTTAGTCAGTGATTTTCATCAATCTATTCAATTGCCCCATTTAACAAACGAGGTACTGCAGGCTTACGGAACCTGCCGATCGAACGACAAATATTACTATATTAGTCGGCGGGGTCGACATTATCGTAACGGCGCCGAACTTGAGAGACGGCAACCAAATGTGTATGATCTGATTCCGGTCTTTTCAAAGTAGGACTACAGTCCTAACGCTGTGTGTGAATGGCCCAGATCATTCGATTTGCGCTTGAATCTGTACTTGTGCTCCACATGGGCACCAGAGATAAAGTGGTGTCAAGAATATCTTTTCACTTTACGGAGTACATGAAGGAGAGCATGCCCGCCTCCCAGATTCGCCTTTTCTGTTGTTTGGAGATCCACGGTGTACTGTGGAATTGTAGCTTGATGGCGTTGTATTCTTCCTACTCGTACTTTCTCGAGAGCGAAACCGACATCCTGTGGTTGTTGCGGCCATCAAAGGACGCTGACATGAGCTGTTGCGTTTCCGCACTTTTGAAATGGTCTCGCATACAGCGCCATCAGCCAACTGTTGTCGATCTGGGCGCCTTCCGTGACTACCGCCGCAACGCTGACAGTCGTATCTGTCACACCTCATGTAACTGGGCCATTTGTGTCTGTATTTAGGATGTAGTAGCTACTTCATACCGTGCTTACATATCGTATGCCATCACAGTATCGACACCAACGCGCACACGGGGATCGAGTGCAGATCAGCCCGATCGACGCACTTGTGCAGCGCGTATTGCAGCCCAACTTTCCACGCAGGATCGGCAGTTTGAGGGTTCTCTGACGGCAAATCTGGGCTTTCTTGTCAGCCAGTGCCTCGCCTAAGCACGACTGTGGTACTTTCCTACCGAGTGCTCGTTCCTTAGTTGCTTAACCTGTCACGAGCCCCAGCCCCGTTGCCCGGCGCCCAGAGCTTGGGTCCACGGATATAGACAAACAAAGACTGAGGAGAAGCAGAGAAAAAGGAGCTTTCAGCAGACTTAACCGTCTGTTCCATAGCTTGCCCACCCTGTCTCAGACAGTGTCTCGCACAGTACCCCACGACGCCGACCCCGCGATTTAAGCTTATTCGCGTGACAGTATTAGTCATTAAGCGACACCCGGCCCGCCCGACCCCCCCGAGTCTGCCTCGTCTAGGCTGTTTCCATTGGGGCAGCTTGGTTTCCTTGAGATTCTTCTCGACCAGAAACCCCATCTCCTGAACACAGAGCTCTCCTACCTTGAGCATGGCGTCCCCGTACCCTCAGTCCTCTTCGGCCGCCCCGGCGCTGCCACCACGCCGAGCAGGGGAAGTGCCAAACCTGGCGGTGCGCTCGCAATTGAACTTTCCACCACCACCGCCGAGTCCAAATCGACGCCCCCATGTGACTCAGCTACAGCATCAACGTCTCAGCGGGGCACCGGTGAGCGGTCTTTGCCAAAGCGTCTCCCCGCAGCCTTCGTACTCGCATCCAGGGCCGCCACCTGGCCAGGAAACCACTTCGTCGGGCCAGCAAAACTACTTTCCACAAGTCGTTCCTCCGCCACCGCCATTTCCTCCGCCAGCCTCTACCGCCGCCCAACCGGCGTCCCCGGAATCTGTGAGTGTCGACAGTCTCCTGCAGTCGCTCAGCATTTCGGATGGCTCGTCAAAGAAGCCAGCCACCGTGCGCAGCTGCATTGACAGCCCAATGACTTTCTCTACGACGTGGTACGCACACGAAAGCGCGCCCGAGGCGCCCGTCTGCTCTTGGTGTTACGTGGACCAAATCTGGCCGACGCCGTTCCGCGATGTGTTTGTGGGAACGTTTTGCACAGACGGGGTGCCGCGGATCTGCCGGTTTAAAAGGCCGCGGATCACGGAGAGGCTCCTGCCACAGGCTGTGGCGACGGGCGACTTGCAGCCATTGTTGGACTTTATGAAGCGACGAACGCATATCCCCGACTGCAAGCAAGCCGCCGGAGCCAGGGGCTCAGAGGGCGTGCAATGGTTCAAGCCGCGCGACGATGCGGTACCGGGCATGGTAACTTGCGAGGCTTGCTTCGAAGACGCGGTGGCGGGCAGCACACTGGCTGGTCACTTTGGACCGACGCCGAAGCAGCCCAGTGCTGATTTGTGGACGTGTGACTTGGCCGTGCCATTCATTCGCAAGGAGCTGGCGGCTCGCAGCAAGACGGCAGACTGGCCTGGTTTTGTGCTGGAAGCAAAGGCGCGGATGCAAATCGCCCCGTGTCCACAAGACACGCCGACGGCGATCAGCCAGCGGAGGTGGTTCCTGCCGGTCGGCGGGCCGGCCGACATGGCGCTGTGTGCGGCCTGCTACTGCGACCGGGTGCTCAAGTCGGGCGACGAAGGTCGCTGGGAGGCCAATTCGGCACAGCTGATGGGCGCTCGTCTGGTGACCTGCAGCATGGGGCGCTTCGGGCTGTTGATGGCCATGGCGGCGGCCGAGGACCGCGGCGACCAGGGCATTTTCTGGCGGGCCGTCTCCCAGCGATTGCCGCCGTGCGAGCCTCGAGACATGTCCCAGGCTCGCTGGTTCACGTTCCCGGGACAGCCAGCGGGCTTTGCCGTGTGCGGAGCCTGCTACGGGACCACGCTGCAGGCGCTGGACGTTACACACCTCTTCGTTCCGGTGGCCACAGCGCCTGCGGCAGCTGAAAACAGACACTGCGCGCTAAACCGGACGGCGCCGCGTTTTAGCGCACATGTCGCACGGCTGCTCGAGGCAGCGCTGACGGGTGACGGTGCCAACTGGTCGGCTTTTGCCACGAATATCGGCGGCGTCCGCGTCTGTCCCCGAGATATGGACTGCACCGATGCCGTCTGGTTCGGCTGGGACGGCTGCACCATCTGCCAGGAGTGTTACCTCTCTCATGTGCGCGGCTCCGCGCTGGACAACGACGCCTCCATGCCCCTGCGTGGCGTTTCCCGCCCCGACGCCCGCATCTGCGACCTTTACAGCCCCCGCATGCGTGCTCTCTACGCAGCCGCCTGCGCCTCCAAAGACCTTACCCCCTTGATCACCTACGCTGCTCACCGACGTGAGGTCTACTGGCGCACCATGGTCGTCTGCCACCGCATGCTCGCCGAAGAGCGGATGTTGGTCGCCCGAGTCGCCGGCCTGCGCCTCCAGAGTGTCGCTGCCACCGGTGCCGGTAATATCCTCGCCGCCTCTAGCACCCACCATTCACACAGCTATTCACAGGCCGGCGTTGGCTCGGGCTTTGATAATTCGCAGCAGCTCGCAGGCGCCCGCTATGATGTTGAGGCCAACCAGGCCGCCGCACACATTGGCGGCAGCAAGATTGCGTTGGTGGCGCAGCTGGAGCAGGAATGGCGAGCGGTCGAGTGAGCAATATCTGCGACAGCGGAAGGGGGCGAGTGGCACGTTGCGCCAATGTAGTAACGGGAGGGTGGCTGGATCTTGCAGACCCGCCCCGTATAGAGTCTACAGCTCTATGCGTGCATCCTCAAGCCTGTCCAATGCCAGTGTTGACTCGGCTTGAATTGTCAGATTAGCAGAGGACGCGTTCCACCTCCTATTCAGCCGGGGAGCGAGGGCTGTGGTTCGGCAAAATGGACCCGTAGCTGTAGAGGCAGATTTAATCAATTGAGCTTGGCCTTCTTGAGACCCGTCTTGCATGTAAAGTGTGATAATCTTTTCCTCTTTCTCGTTTTCTCCTTGTCCTCTCTCTGAGACCGAAGACCACGCAGAATGCGGCGGCTCTCCTCACGGTCAGCCTCGTCATGGAGGCTCAGTCCGTAGGCCTGGAGGAATTTGTACTCGCCCTCAAAATGTTTTTTTATCCAACGCTTTTCGGAAGATCTCAGAGGCGGACAGCGGAAGTCCATTTCCCGGATGTCTGTCACAGTTGCCGACTGAGCTGTCGGTGATACTCCATCCTATGACATTGCAACATGTACTTGGCGTGAAAAGCCCATTCTCAAGGCGGAGCGTGCCGTCAGATCCAGGACCGGACTTTCCGGGCAACGTCTTGGTAGGTAGATCGACACTCCCTATGCCAGTAACCTTGACCCGGCCGCCGGTTACGTTGCAACAGACAAAAGAGTCGACTGGGGTGTAGTCGTTTCCGAACCAGGAACTATCTTTGGCGTAGCTGGTTGGGAGTCAGCAAAGCGGAGATATAGGGAAAGAGGGATAAGGATTACTGCATGTTCGAGCCAGAAGAAAATACCCAGGTGGGGCAGGGCAGAGAGCCCCCAGCAGCATTGGACGCCATGTTCATTTACTGTGTGTGACGGGGATCTTGGGTCAGTGTGGCACCGGTCTTGCGACTTGAAATAGGGCTATGCGTATGTATAAGTGGATACAAATGGGTAAATCAGGAGGCTGGGCCAAACACATTAGCACGTGGCAGAGTCGTCGGCTATGTATCTGTTCCGGAAACTGGAAGATATGTACCGAGGCAGACCCACCAAATAACTGCCCTGTTCTGGTGCTTCGCCGTGTACCATGCAAGTTTAATTTACGCAGTACATCCTTTTGAAATACCATCTTCGCTGTCGTCGCCGTAGCTATTATTATACATTTATCTTTTTGGCTCGAGACTGTAGGACTGTTACTCGAGGTGGCCAACGCCCATCTTTGAGCAGGAGCGGCATTGGTGGGCCAGATGATCGAGCACCGCCGTAGTTACTGAGACAAGACGGCAGCAGCTGCCCTGAAGCGTCGCCAACGTTGGAGGTTACCGAAATGACCCAGGCCTTCACACATCAAAACTACCAGCCCATCACCTCTTCGTAGACTTTGTCACGAAGGCCGTACTTCATCGTGGCGAGCTTCTGCTCGGGGTGTAGCAGCAGCGACACGGACCATACCCGCTCGGGTGTACCTGACCAGTCGCCCTGTTCGAGTGTGACGATCCGCTCAGCCACCTGTGCCGTCACCGTGCTCGGCCAGATGCCCTCCTGGAGCCGCTGCGCCCGCATCAGTGCGATGGCCTGTCGCCGCACGTCCGCGTCACGACAGTTGAGCACAGTAGAGAAGAGCACCGGCAGGACGCCAAGGTCCATGTGGAAGCCTGGTCTTTGTATATTGGCTTCGGGTGTTGGGAGGACGACAGTCTCGCTGAACCCGACCAGGGCCGCAAAGTCGGCCGCACGCTGGTCCTCTTGGCCGGGTCCAGGACCTGCCAGGTGCACGCCCAGGTACCTCCGGTGTAGCTCCAGCAGAGCCACACCGCGGCGCGGCAGATGGTCGGATTTGGCCTGTACAAAATGCGCGAAAGCTCGACACCACCGCGCATAGTAATCAACCAACTCCGCCTTGGCCGTCGCATCGTGGTCTGGCTCTCGCGCGATCACATCGACGGCCAGCGATAACAAGCTCTGACGAGCCTCGGCCAGTGATCCAAACGATATCTCACCCGACGCTTGCGGTCCCCGCGTTTGGCTGATGCCGATGGCGAGGCCGCGCTCGGCGTCGCCCGTAAGCTGGGTTTAGTCAGCATCTCAACGTACGTAGCCTCGTGGACAGCACCCACCAGGACCACCTGCACGGCAAAACGGAGAATAAACGCCTCGATTGCGCTCAGCAACCCGTCCGACCGGCCAGCGCATTGCCGTCGCATCTCGAGCGCCATTCTGAGGCCGTGTTTGAACAAACGGACGGTCGACCGGTGTTCGTCTTGGAGAGCCTGAGAGATGGAGCAGCCGTTAGTCACCAGAGGGCTTCCACGATATTCCATACGTACCTCAATGCACATGAAAATCATACACGACACGAGGTGTGTCGGCGTGGCCGTAGGGGGCCCGTCCTCCAGCAGCCGCCGCACCGCCAGGCTATGCTGCCGGAACGCAAACGCGCGCTCGGTAGACGCCGCCGGGTCCGTGAAGCGCTCGTGGTGTGCTGCCAGCGACACGAGCGCGTGTCTGATGCCGGCGTTTGCGAGCGCTAGAGTCATCACGTGACTGTTCCAGAGCGAGTCGGGCACAAACGTCTCGAGAGCGCCGACGGTGCGCTCGGTGAAAAACTGCAGCGAGCGTGCCTCGCGGGGATCAGCGAGGGCAGACGACGGTATGCGCGCCAGCAGCGACGACAATAGCTGGTTGGGCGGCGTGCCGTCGAGGTCGTCCAGATCGAGGCCGTCGAGGCCGTCGAAGCCATCGCAAGAACGGCCGGTCGAGATGCCTGGAGGCCGTCAGTCGGCAGGTGCAGGCACTGGTCGATTGGAGATTGGCTTACATCGCTCGCAGTGTGGCCGCGTCTCGTCGCACTTGACTCGTCGAACTGGCTCGGGTCAATCACGGTCAGACAGACACATCGGTGGAAGATTCACGTACTCCTGTTGGACAAGTCAGTATCCATGCAACTGTAAACATTCCCCGCCTACGCACTTGCACGTTCGGCACCCCGACCGTACCTTGGGGGCCCTGACACGCTTGCGCTGTCCCGGCTTCACACGGGTCATGATGCGCTGCTGGATGGCATGCAAATATTATGTCCGTGCAAGCCAACTTCATTTAAAGCCCATCGGGCCAGAGATATGCCGGACTGGCTCCACCTGTGCCCCACGCCCGTACGAGCTGGCCAATGGTTATTTGTGGGCTGCGCCCCCCAGACCGCCGAGTGCGGTTTGCAAGTCGTTTCAGCTCCACCGTCTTATTCTCGAGGCCGCGTTGGCGGCGCCGCCCTGGCAATGAGGCAAGCTTCCACATCGTCCCTGCACCGTAGTGCTCGTAAGGACAGCTCGCGCCAAGAAATTCGGGAGACTATGTACTCGAAATACGAGTGATTTCGAGGAAAAAGGGCGCCCATAAATAGCTGTGGTCTGCTCTCTCCTCGACAGTTCCCTCGCCTGTCCAGAGCAATTCATTCCCACTCCGCCGTCAGCCCACCATGGACAACGCCGTCTGCGCGGCGCTTGCCGCCCCGGACACCATGTGGAATTTCTGTCCCAACATGGCAGCCTCGGGGCTCTTTCTCGGTCTCTTCGCCCTCATCACCGCGGCTCACCTCGCCCAGGCTATCTACTACCGCGAACGCTACTGCTGGGTCATTGTCATGTCGTGCGTCTGGCAGCTGCTCACCTACATCTTCCGCACCCTTAGCATCCGCCAACCTGGCAGCTTCGGTCTGTACGCCGCCTGGTTTATTTTCATTCTGATTGCTCCACTCTGGACCAACGCGTTTGCCTACATGGTCTTTGGGCGCCTCGTCTGGAACTACACCGAGAATCGCCGCGTCTGGCGTCTGCGCGCCACCTGGTTTGGCAGCTTTTTCGTCGCCCTCGACATCGTCGCCTTTATCGTACAGGTCTGCGGTGCCGTTCAGGCCACTGGGAACAACGTCAGCACAGACGTCGTTTTACGCGGCTTACACATTTATATGGCTGGCGTCGGCATTCAGCTGCTCTTCATCCTCGTCTGCGGCTGCTTCAGTCTCAAACTGCTTTCCATCCTGTGGAACCAGCCCCAACGCAACCGCCTAGTGTTGTTGCTCATGGCCACTCAGTTTGCTGTCATGGCTTTGATTATTGTAAGCATTTCCCACTCCACTCGGCCGGCATCCGCTCACCCCCTCAGATCAGAATCATCTTCCGCATCGTCGAGTACTCGAGCGGCCTCGACAGCACTGTCCCCTCACATGAGGCCTTCCAATACTGTCTGGACACACTTCCCATGTTCTTTGCCCTCCTTCTATACAACGTCGTGCACCCCGGCCGCATCTTGCGCGATGTCCAGACCAAGATGCCCTCCCTGTTTCGCAAACGAAGGAAGTCGGCCAGGGTGGATCCGTTTGCTCCCATACAGCTCGACGACGGCCATAATTAGATGCTGGACCATGTCCGTGCTGTGGTATCACTCCAATCATGCAACTAATACAATAAGACGATACAATAGCCTTACCAGCACTTGCGTCTGATTTTGTTCGTTTCCATGCTTGTTCTATCTTATTTATATAGCGCTTGAAACCCCCCTTGCGTAGCACAGCATTTTCATAACGGACTGGTCAAGATGGAGCAATGCCACACGATGGCCCATACAACGAAAGTGGTCTATAGCACTGACCTGGCTGTACATTGCATATTATTTTTCTTTTTTGAAACGGTCCGAATCGTAACAAACGAGTACCGCCGGGGCCCTTTTATGCACCACACAAAAACTTCGCCTCGCCGCCCGTCTCGCGTATGGGCGCAAAGTCCTTTGACGCTCTTTCAAAGGCTTATTGGTCAAAGCTTAATCTACTCGAAGTCTCTTGAGTATTATTTACTTGTCGGTACTGCTACGATGCGCACTACTGTCACTACCATATCCGCTGCTCGTTGCTTATACTTCCCAAAACTGAAATCAAGAACAGGTGTGAGTAAGAAAGTATCGGGTGTAGTTAGTTACGTAGTCCTCCAGAACAAATGCTGTTGAATATTTGACGAAGTACTTGGACATGCGTCTGTCTTAAGCGTCTTCGCCTAACAGATTTTCCAGATCTATCCGTAACCAAATCGATTGTTCTGGGAGCGTTTCTGGATAAACTACCAACCACCCGGGCGCCGCTCCGCGGCAAATGCTCGCCACCCCCACAAGGCCACATCCTACGCAGCCTTACATTGGTTAGCCCGCCCTCTCCACGTAGTCCTTCGCAGTTTCTTCCCCGAGAGGGCTCTGCCTCGTTACTAGCCTTGATCCCCAGAGACTGGCGTTATGGTCAAGAAGATCAGTCACCTAGCTATATATAGGGAATGAATTAATCAATTAATCAGACCAGCCGCCCCGGGACATGTGGCTTTAGTCGGGCTACCTAAATTTCTCAGTTTTTGTATCTCTATTCAGAACTCATCAGCCACTAGTGGAACACGTCTGGTGGCTCGGATGTAAGCCACGGGCAAAGCGGCCCGGGAGCGAAGGGATCTGGCGACGGGCAACGGCGGGAAGGCCGGTCTTACATTCGTAAGAAATGACATAAGCTCGCAGGCAGCTTCATGCCCCATAACCGGTGTTATAGGGCAGTGGCCAGCGATAAAGGCCTTGACGCTCAAATCGCCGGGCAGACGTCTGGTTTCATGACTTTCTAACTGTGATGCGCCGTTACCACTCCGTGTATACGGAGATTCGACAAGAGTACACATTTTCTAGCCACGGCCATTGTTCCGTTAAGGACTGCGAATTGTTGCAGAACACGCGAGCTAAGGTCACTCGTGGAGTATTGAGTAAGATGACTGGTCTTGGCCTACGGCTCCGCGCTTCGGCGGCAAACAGGTGCCTTGTACACCCAAAAGCGCTCCAGGTTCGTGCCGAGTCTGTCCTACCGTAGACTCTTTTATTGGAAACGGCTGCTGCCGAAGTGGTGAGACACCTTCACCACTTGGTTGCAGAGACACGGGCCGCCAGGCAAAAGCGACAGTGAGGTCGCACTTGTCGTTTATTCTTCGGAGCCATCGGTCTTGATTTCGAGTCCATGGAATCCGTTCATCGCCCAAAGATGAATGGTGAGGCCGTCTAAGCTAAGAAGTCACGCTGGCGTAGTTATGCAATGAGCGCACCTACTTTCATCGAATACATATCCGGCTTGACATCTAATTTCGTAACGTACTATTTGTAGATCGGTCGTCCACCAAAACAATAAATCACATGCTTTGTGCGAAACCTTGGGTCGCCTTGCCCAGATCGCCTTTGAAAATAGCTTCTTGAAAGTCGCATATATTGCGAAAACATATCGTTCTGTTCTCTTTTTCTCAAAAAGAATCAGGAAAAGTGCTTGTGCACCTATTTTAGATACAGCAATCTACAACTTGCCACGATTTTTTTTGGGCGTCGCAACATGCCGGATTAGCTGCGCAAACTGGGCTGTGCCGCCGAGCTGCATAGGAGTTGCTCGCAATCGGCAAAAAGATCAAAGCCAAGTGCCTGGCGCAGATGGTTCGTATCTCCGTCCCTCGCATGAAGCATGGCCGCCATATCGGTCGCTTTGCACAAGGTAATCTAATCGTTTAAGTAAACTCACCATGATAGCCGTGTTTTGTCCTGAAAAACTGTCATCAGAAAGGTCACAAGTCAAGTCTACCGCCAGTTTGAGATGAATGTGGCGTGGCCTAATAGATCTCGCCGCGGCGGGGATGGATATGCTCCATCAGAGATAGCAGCTTTGACATTTCGTGGTTTTATTCCTGCGAGTACTCAGTATTCTTCACAAACCAGTCACACGCCGTGCATCGTCCAGGCACCGTCCTAATACGAGCAGTCAGGTGCCTTTAAATTCTCTTGGCCAGAAGGGCCGAATTCTGCCGGCAGAACTCGACCTTTTTGGTGAGAATATTCAGCACTAACGAAGGGCCCGCAATTGAAGACGATTTAGCGTCTGCAAAAATGCCACATGCACACTTACGCCGAAGCTGACTTTCCCGGGCAGCATTTCTGTATTTTACACACGGGGATGTTGAGGGCAGGTGCCCTGTTGCGGGGTGATCATCATGTGGTGGCTACAGCAAGCCGCCAGCTGTGAGATCGGAGTCTTTGTAACCTGTTTCTGACGAGCAGTATTGGGTGGCGCAACAAATTGATGTTTCTGATGGCTGCAGCTTTTGGCTGTCCGGTGGCGAAACGACAAAAAGTGGCGAGATGAAATACGAATTAGCACTCGAGAGGTAAGCAAGGCCAGAGGGATAGGTATGGCGAGTAGGGAGAGACAGAAGGGTGTACGAGTACAAAACGGAAACGGAAGCGCTGCGAAAATTACGCGCAAGCGACTTCGCATTATCGTCCCGCACCCGTAGCGCTGGCGGCCCATTTTCGTACCTGAAGCTCGTCCGTTTTGGCAGCCATGCAGGCCGCCGTACCTGATCGCCACGGCGGAGGACGACCGATATGGGGCGTGCAGCGCCCCTCTGGCTGACGGACGGCAGCGGGCAATGTGCGTATCTTGGAAAAATGCCCAGGAGAAGCAAGGGCGCCGTAGCGACGGGTCCCGCCCACAGGCCAGAAAACAGCCCACCGCGGCGGGCTATCAGGAACGCCTCGCAACGGTGCGGCGGTGGACAGTGGGCGATGTGGGTTTGTCAGCCGTCCCGTACAGGTCTTCCGCTTGCCAACGCAGCGGCCTGCAGGCTATGACGCAAGGTGCGGGACCCCCCCTTGTGCGGCAGGTACGAGCATCGTACCAACCAGAAAGGTTATGGAAGGGCCTGCCTCGATCGGCAACGCTGTTGGGCGCGGCGGTGCTGCTGAGCAGCGGGGCAGCTTGCCCCTCTTCGTTCTCAGTCACCGCAGGCACGTGTCTCAGTTTGACCTCCACCAGCACGCCAGCCCCCTTGCTTGCTGTGCGCCGCATCTGTAGACAAAGAGCCTCTGTTGCGTCGCAGCTTTTTTTTCTGGCTGGCTTTTCGTTCATCTGCCTCGCTTTCGTTTTCTGCTCGTTTGCATCTATTATAAGGTGTCGTTTTCTTGTCTGTGCTCGTCGTTTGCAAGGTGTCAGGGAGGCGACATGCGCTGCATTTGGCGCTCTGGTTACTCCTCCCCAAGGGATGGCGTTCCACAACTTTTTTTTTTCGCTGGCGGTTGATCTATCACATCCAGGCCCCTTCCCCTTCCACCCCTGCGCTGCTTCCCACCGTTGTCCCGTGCAAGTTTCGATATACTGGTCCACTGGCTGCTGGCTACGGAGTACTGGTCGCTGGCTGTGTATCTTACTGGTGCTGACCGCTGGAATGCTATCAAGCAAGGTACGCTGAAGCACGCCGAGCCCTACTTGGACGGTTTCGTGCAGGCCCGTGCGTGCCGAAGTTCGTTTCCCCGCCCCCCCTCCTCCCTCAAGTGTGCATTCCACGGACTTGGTTGCCGTCCGCTCGCTGTACGAAGGAAGACACAGGAAGTAAAGATGCTCTTAGTAGATACTTGTAGGCGCTGAGTTGCGACGCTGGCCGTCTGAGTGAGCTTCAACCCCTTTCTTCATATTCTGTGCCTGGCTGACTGCGCCGCCGCTTGTGCCCTTTGTCCGGCCGGGCCCACGCCTGGCGTCGGTGGATGTCGACGGAAACAAGAAACAAAGGCGGCCCCCCCTCTGGGAAAGGGAAAAGCAAGGTCAGCCAGCGCACTAGAGCGCCGGCAGGCCTGGCACCCGAAAACAAAAGATCGAGAAATGAAAGTACTTACTTCGCCCATCCTCCCTAGATCGGGCCAAGATAGCCTTAGCGGCATGGGAGCGCCCCAATAAGCAAACCGCTGGCCGCGCTTTCTTGCCCCATGGCCCCCTGACGTTGCCACCCACCAGCCACCCGAGTTCGTGGCAGGGCGTGGTCGAGGCAGGCACGGTCGACAGGCAGGACGCAAGGAATGATCACTGTGACACAGACACGAACTGCATCCGGAAGCTGCGAGTCTGCGTATGTCTGCGTGCGTCTGCGTGCGTCTGCGAGCGTCCGTGTGTGTGTCTGCGTGTGTGGGCAGGGCCCATGTCGGGCCTGTGCCCTTGTTCCCTGTTGCAGTGTACCCGTACGCCCCTCTGGCCTCGTGTATGCCGGGCCGGCCGAGGACGAATCGTAAAATCGCAAAATCGCAAACCCCACCCCCTCCTGCCCGGCCCTGGACGCCTGCCTTTCTAGCGCAGGTACGGAGTACGAGCAAGACTCATCACCCAGTCCTTCCCGCGCATATCTACCTGGTCAGCGCACGCCCACCAGCCGCTCGCGCCTTCCCTTACAGATTTTCTTTTCCGTCCTCTGCCTGCCCGCCTGTCGCCGCTTCGTATCCCCTTCTCCACCCTCTTGTTTTTTTTTCCTCGCTCTCGATCAAGCTTCATTGCCATCATCGTCAGAAGCGCCCGCAACATCGGCTCTCAGCACCGCCACGGCCGCCCGCACCAGCCGCTATTACCCGCTCTCGCCCCCAGCCCCCCGCCCCTCATGGCACTACGACCGTGACGACGCTGCCGCCAGAACAAGACTATCCTGAAACGCTCCCAGTCCTTTTTTTTCCCGCCGCTCTGCTACCGAGACGATCGACGACTCTCGCATGCCTATTGACCGGCCAGCGCCCGCCCCCGTCGCTGCGTGCGCACGCTACTCCGTCACGGGCCCCAGCCACCCCGCCGATTAATCACTGCCCTGCCTGCCTGGTTGTCCGACCGCTGCCGGCCCTCAGCTCAGCCTTGCCTGGCCTGCTGCGTGTCCGTCCTCGTTTTTCTCTGTCCTCAACTGCCCGAGGCCAAATCAGCAGAGACCGTCCACATCTCCATCGCGCTTCGATCGCCGTCCTCCGTCCCCGACAGCTTTCTGCTGGTGTCAGCATCTAGACCACCGGACTTTGCCGCTTTCCCCCACGGCCGTCTCCCCGAGGATCATCATGGCCGACACAGCCCCTCCGAGCAACTCCGTCGCTGCTCTTGCAGCCCAGAAGCCGCTCCCTGCCGCCTTCTCCGACTATTCCGACCCATCGCCACCTACTGCCGCCGACTCTCCAGAAAAGGCACTCCATGCCTCCCGCAAAGCGCGAGATTCATCCGAGATGAATCTCGATGACTCCGATGGCGAGACCGGCCATCCCGACGACGCTGCTGGCGGCTCTGACGCTGAGAGCGTCGCCGCTGACGGCAAGATCAACAAGAAGAAAAAGTCCATGCGCTTCTACTGCACCGACTACCCCCCCTGCAACCTCAGCTTCACTCGCAGCGAGCATCTCGCCCGACACATCCGGTGAGCATCTTGCCGCCCTCGTTGGTATCTGCCCGGTGCCCTCTTGTCGCTAACACCACCAGGAAACACACCGGCGAACGGCCGTTCCAGTGCCACTGCTCCCGCCGCTTTTCCCGCCTCGACAACCTCCGCCAGCACGCCCAGACAGTCCATGTCAACGAGGACATTCCTGTCGACTCTCTCGCCGCCACTGGCACGCGTTTCCAACGGCAGATCCGCACCGACCGTGTCCGTGCCACTGTCGGCCGCGCTCGCCCGTCCACCTCGGGGCCTATGGGCACGCCGGTCCGCGGCCACTCCAAGTCGCTCTCCACTTCCAGCATCGCCAGTGTCAGTTCTGTGGCCTCGTCCATCTATTCGTCACGCGACGACATCCGTCGCCGACCGCCCCCGCTGGTCATGGCCGACCCTCGCTCCTCGACTTCCTACCGCAGCGGTCTCGATAGCCAATACCGACCCCTGACCCCCACCGACTATGCCAGCCCGCCCTCGGCCACCTTTTCCAACGGCCCAGGTAGCCCCCATTGGGGCCATACTGTCGTCTCGCCCTCGCCCTCGCACAGTCGCGCCCAAAGCATGTACGTGGCGGGCGCGCGGACCCCTGGTCGCCGCCTGAGTGTCCCGTCGTCCGCGAATCCCTTCCAGTCTCCTCAGAACTCGTCCATTGGCCGCTCGGTCTTCAGCCCCGGCTCGATGAATGCCTCCAACGGAGGCCTGTTCTCGTCCCCCAACTCGGGCAATCCCCTGGCCTCTCCCACCACCTCGACCACTTCGACCTGGTCCAGGCGGGACTCCACATCCACTGTGGCCGATGATAATTGGCGGCGCCGTACGTGGCACCCGGACACCCGAGAGTATAATGCCAATAACGGTAGCCCTGTGGGTAACAATCTGAGCCACATCATCTCCTCGTCACAGTACCAAACGCCACAGTCAGCTTCCGTCCCGATCGCAAACCCGGCCACCCAGCACACGAACCTCCGACTGCCCGGCATCGAGTCTTTCGGTCCCATCCCCCGGCACCGGCCTGGCTCGCCGCCTCGCAGGGCGCCATCGCCCATGGCCCTTGACGCGAGCAACAACCAGCCAACGTCCATCCTACGGAACCCTCTCGAACCGAACCCCGACGACAGACGCACCTGGGATATGCCGCTGCACCGCAACCTGAACCGACTAGAGATTGCGCCCGGAACGTCGCCGCATGACAGCGCAAGTGCCTGGGCCAACGAGGCCAATCGTGCCGTCCTGGCCCGAGCGGAGCAGGCCGGTGCCAATGCCCACCCTCGGCCTCAGTCAAGCGTCCGGTTTCAGGATGATGTCCGAGGTGCGCCCACGCAGTACAGTGGCCCCGACGCCCCCTCCAGATACAGCCGTGGGCATTACCACACCGTCTCGGCTCCGGCATTCAATGTCAACACCCCGCGTCACCAGAAACGCCAGGGCTGGTATCAGGGCCCGCCCCCGTCTGCGTCTGCGATCGAAAGCGAGCGCAACCCTGGCACGCGCGTCGACCGTATGGTGCATCCCAACCTGTCAAGCGGCTTCCAGGGGTTCCCCGGGCGTGTCCCGCAGACGCTCCATGAACATCGACAGCAACCTGCGATGCCGCCGGCCGAGGCCCAGCGATACTCCCACCAACAGCCGGAGCAGGACTCGCCGGAGTCCATGCGACGCCTCGAAGCACTGGTGGCCGTGGCTACCAGCGAGGTGTCCACTGCTGCGGCGTACTGATCCGGCCTTTGCAATCCGGTTTCGCCTTATCATTACGACTGTTATGAATTTGCTTGCAACGTTTTGTTTTATTGTTTAGATTAGCACACCGGATACATTGGCTGTTTTGCTCCCTTGCGTTTAGCTCAGGCTCGGCGGAACTCGATTGCGGCTGGCATTTTCGGACCGGCGGGGATCCTTGGAAATACCACAACTATGTCTTTTCTTTTTGTCTTGTCTTTCTTTTCCTGGGGCTCTTTCGCATGTCTCTAGGAGTTTGGATACACGAATCCCTCATCGTTCCTAGGACACCATCGCGCTGTCGCTCGCGGACAATACGGCCACAAACGGACGGAATCTATGTTGGTGCAGTCAGGGAAATCAGGTTTGGATGTGTTTTTAGGGCACCGATACCCCGTGGTGAACTCCCACATTCGCTATATATATCTCGTCTTGCGTTGCAAATTGAAAGTATTTTATTGCTAAATACGCCCATGGCGCGAGCAACTGATTAAAATCCGGAAAAGGCTACCAAAACGTAGAAACAGAACTCGAAGCCGCCATCAGTAAACCCCTTAATTCGTCAAGTCAAGTACAATTTTCATTTGCATATCCCATCAACGGCTGCCCCCAATGTATGATGTATGGTTGAATAAATGGCAGAAGAGAGCAGGTGCCGGGATCGTTGGCCGACGCCGGCAAAGCATAACGCGCTTGTGTCCCAGGCGCAAGCTTACAGGTCGAGCATGCTGCGAACCTGCTGGGGCTCAGCGTTTAGGGAGTTGGTAGTGCGCGTGCTGTTGGTGCGGGTGAGGGTGGTCGAGTTCTGGCCATCGCGGTAGGGCGGCGGTGGGCCGTCCATCATGAGCTCCGCGGTGCGGTCGACGGCCGGCTCGGCGTTGGGGAAGAGCATGCTGGCGATGGCCTGCACGGTACGCTCGTGGCGGCGGCGTTCAGACTTGCCGCTGTATGGAGTGAAGGAGGGCGCGGCGGAGGCGGCGGTGCGGACGGAGGTGAAGGAGCCGCGGCGCGGGCGGCCATCAAAGTCGTTGAGCTCGTGGGACTCGGCTTCGCGGGCGCGCAGGTCGAGGTTGTTGTCGATCTTGCCGGCCGTGGCGCGGCCACCGCCGATTTCGTTGACGTTGCGAGCGATGCGGTCGCGCATGTTACCCTCGTTGAAGTTGGCCGGACGCCACCAGGCAGGCTTGTGGACGAGGCCAAGCTCGCGGTCCTGCTCGATGCCACGGATACGCCGCTGGTGGATCAATTCGCGGTCCTCGTTGGGCGCGATCCAGCCGTAGAGAACCTGGATGATGAGGATCAGTAGGCTGGGGAGATAGCCGCCGACGTAGATGGAGACGCGGTTGCCTGCGCGGTTGAGAACGGAGTAGTCGAACTCGAAGGAGCACAGTCCCTGGTAGGCAATCATGCCGGCCGAGATGGGCAACAGCAACAGGAAACGCAGCGGGACTCTGCCGAGGACGCCGGCGCGGTGACGAGGCATGTAGTGGTGGATGGAGTGGCGCAGAGACACCAGAATGACAATCCAGGCGGCAACCAAGAAGAAGGCGCCAGCCTTGAACCGACCGTCGGTTGATTCCGGAATGGCGTACTGGGCGGTCTGCTCGGCGGAGCGCTGCAGCTCAATGTTGCCCCAGTTGCGCGGCACGACCATGAAAAAGTTCATCCAAAGGAAGAGGTAGAACACAAGGGGAATCAACAGCTCAAAGTGGTACCGGCGGCCGTCCTCGGGCAGGGCAAATGGGTCCGGGTCAATGAACTGGCGCTCCATCCAGCTGCCCCAGTGGCGAATGGCCTCCCAAACGACAGCGAGCGTGGACACTTCCATGAGGAACCAGAAAAACGAGGTGAGGACGATGGGCAGCTCCGTCAGGTAGTAGCGGTCGACATCAACGTTGGTTAATAGCGAGATGAGAGCCATGGCACACGTCATGCAGCCCCAGTACCACTGCCAGCGACGGCCGATGGGACGGAAGCGCTTCTCGGCAGGCAGCATCATGCGGCCGTGCTTGCTGATGCAGACGAGGTTGAAGACGAGCAGGACGCCAAAGGCAGCAGCAAAGCCAATGCCCGTCTTGGAGCGAGCGCCGATGGGGTTGATCGGGCTGAAGCAGGATGTGGTGTTGATGAAGGTGCCATTGGGGTACAGCAGCGATGGCGTGTAGGGCTCGAAAGTGAGGAAGCACTTTGAGCGATTGGAGAGCGTGCCATTCGAGTACAAAGTGTAGTTCCAGTGTTCCAGCGTCGTGAGGTTGAAGTGAATGTCGCCAATCACCGTGTCGGAGGAGTTGTCGCCGTTCGGGTACGACAACAACTCGCGGACGTCGAGGATGGGCATGGTGGCGGCTGGGAGAGGGTCCTTCCGATGATCAGAGTAGGCGTCGCGTATAGAAGAAAAAGGACGACGTTGGCTTTTTCTGGCCGGCGTGGATCACTTCCCAGGCGAGTCACTGTGGCTTTCAAATGTCCAGACAGAGCCTGTACGTTGATGCCAAGAGACCTCGACGCGAGGGAAAGACAAGGCGCCAAAAAAGAAAAAAAAAAAACCGACGGGCCAGCGAGGAAAGATCGGGGAAAACAGAATTCAGGAGGTGGTGGAGCGCGGATCGGCCACAATAAAAGAGCCAAATGCCGGCTTACACATACTCGCTCTCGTGTTTTTGTTTGGGAGCGACGACCAGTGGCGGGGAAATTTTTGGGGCTTTGGCTGGTTCGCGTTGCTTGCCGAAGGTCCGGTCTTTCCACGACTTAATCGCTCAAGGGCGGAACGCCCGGGTACACGAAACCCGCAATTCCCGGTGGCATTAATGAGAGAGTCCACAGCAATTCCGTAACATTCCTGCAATCGGTCATTGCCAGTGCTGCGAAATTCTCGGATCCATGTACGAGTATCCGTACGAGTACGAGTACTCGCGAGGCCACGCCCTTCCCAAGCCTAGACTGTAAAAAGCAGTTTTACTCGTAAAGCGTCTTGGTACCCCAACAGCATGCGTCATTACGCAGTGTACGAGTAGTAAGCAGGCACAGTCAGCAGTTATCGTAGTAAAACGTCGCAAAATACATTCTCCGTATGCGTAAGAATACTCGTAATATGACACTTTAACACTGTGCCCCACATCTGGCCCCATTGGCTCACGCCTGTGCTTTCCTAATCGACACAATCGAAATTGAAGCTGGCAAAAGCGGTGATCTGTCCGCCACCGTGAACTAGCCATGATGGCCCAACCGGGCGAGGACCAGGCGTCGTATATCGACTACGAGACTTTCTTGGCGCCGGACTTTGACGCGTGCGCATTTGCCAACACGCTGGTGCTTTCCACCAATGACCCAAATGACGCGCCTTTGGACTTGTCGACGCCGCTGTCGCGCGTCCTGTTTGATATGCAGGAGATCGACTCGCACATTGACCTCCTGACAGCACGATCGGCGATTCCACTGCTATCCTACACGCAGGAGCAGACAGCGACAAGCCGACGCGTGCTGGGCGAACTGGAGCCACAGGTCGAAGCACTGCAGGCCAGCTACCGTCGACTGGAGAAGGAGGTGCTGCAGAAGCACACCGAGGCGGACGAGGTGCGGCGCGTGGCGATACGGCTGTGGGACACCCAGCGACTTGGACGCTCCATCGCGCGCTGTCTGCAGCTCGGACGACAGTTGGAGGCGCAGCACGCAGAGCTAAGCCGCGAATACAACAACCACGGGGCGCTGGTGCGGTGCGCGCACACGATCGTCGCGCTTCGGACGCTACAACAGCAGAATGGCCCAAGCGAGGAGGGCTATGGCCTCGACAGAGTGGAGGCGGTGCGACGGTTGCAAACAACAGTGGTGCAACCCATTGAGAAGGCCGTGCAAGAGGCGGCGGGACGGGCGGTGCGCGAGTTTTCCGTGGGCGCCGCAACTGGCGGCAGCCTGACATTTGCACAGGCGGAAGAGGCCAAGGCACGCACCGTATCGGCGCTGACGGCGCTGTACCTACTGTCGCCGGGGCCGGCCCCGACGCTGATGCTGGATGCGCTCGAGGCGTACCTGCGGGCGGCGTTACAGAGCAGCCTAAGCGGGTTGGGACGGTCGCTGGCAGCACTGCCGACGCTGGAGCGCACGCTGGCCGAGGTGGGCGCGCGATGCCAAAACGTGGTGGCGCTCGAGGGATTGCTGGCCGCGACGGCCATGCCGGGCGACACCGGGGGCACGCTCTTGCCGCCGCTACTTGCCCGCCTCGAGACCGGCTCTCTAGCTTCCTTTTTCTGGCGCACGCTCGCCAACAACCTCGCGCCGCGCGTGCAGGATATCGTCAGCCGCGGCGGCACGGCAGCGCGCACGCTGCGGACGAACCGCAACAGCGTGAGCGACGCCCTGCGCGCATGCGTGCTGCGGGGCGTGCAGGAGGCGCCGGCGCGCAAGGCGGCCGGCGGCTGGGACCGTGAGGTTGCCGTCATGGTGGGCAGCGTCGCAGGCAGTTTGGGGCGTTGATAAGGGTTATGATGAGTCAGCAAGCAGGTCGTGCTGCTAGCGCGAACCCCACCCTTTGTCCCAAATGCCGATTTCGTCCAGATGCAAATTGTGACTCTCTCAGCCTCCCGTGCCTCGTCCAGTCCCCCCAGCGTCGACGTTCAGCAACTCATTCAACATGTCCAACACGCACATTCTCACCCTGTCATGCCCTGACCGGCCAGGCATTGTGCACGCCGTCACAGGGGTCCTGGCGGCGCACAAGCTCAACGTGCTAGACCTGCAGCAATTCAGCGACCGAGACTCGGAGACCTTTTTCATGCGGGTGCACTTTGGGCCGGCGGAGGCGGAAGCGATGGCATCCTTGGAGGCGCCGCTGGCGGCACTGGCACGGGACTTTAGCATGACCTACGATATCCGGGCGGTGGCACGGAAGGTGCGGGTGCTGATCATGGTGTCCAAGATTGGGCACTGTCTCAACGACCTGCTCTTCCGGATGCGGGCGGGGCAGCTGCATGTGGAGGTGCCCTTGGTGGTGTCGAACCACGGCGAGTTTGCAGACCTGGTGCGGTCGTACGGCGTCGAGTTTGCGCACCTGCCGGTGACCAAGGACTCCAAGGCGGCGCAGGAGACGCGCATCCTGGAGCTGGTGGCGGAACACAACATTGAGCTGATTGTCCTGGCGCGCTACATGCAGGTGTTGTCGCCGAAGCTGTGCCAGCACATGAGCGGCCGCATCATCAACATCCACCACTCCTTCCTGCCCAGCTTCAAAGGCGCCAAGCCGTACCACCAGGCCTATGAGCGCGGCGTCAAGATCATCGGCGCGACGGCGCACTTTGTGACAGCGGACTTGGACGAGGGCCCGATTATCGAGCAGCGCGTGGCTCGGGTCGACCACAGCATGAGCCCCAAGGCGCTGGTCGATGAGGGCTCCAACGTGGAGAGCCAGGTGCTGGCGGCTGCCGTCAAGTGGTATGCGGAGCGCAAGGTGTTCCTCAACGGGACCAAGACGGTGGTTTTCAACTGAGGCGGGAGGAGCGGCAAAGCACGTTTACATAGAGGTGGCAAGACACTGGTAGAGAGGGACAGACAACATGGAGCGACAAAAGCGCGTCCGGTGAAGCGACTGCATTGGATTGTCACATCTAGCATGAGTTGGATCGCCAGAAAAGAAGCGGTTTCTTACATGAAGCTTGTCATTTCGCATTGGGTTCAATGGCGTTCAATCGTCCAATTGCATTGGCCCCCAATCCGTCGTGTTTGACTGACAGAATAAGCTAAAACATGTTGTTGCCTGCGGTATGCCGTCATCGCCCCACTAACATGTCCTCTTGCATTTCCATCCCCAGCTCCTTCGCAGCAAGGCTTCCACAACTCAACCGCAACCGCGACGTCAACAATGGTTTCCCTCTCCGTTCCCGAACCTTTTTCCCGCCTGGGAGCCTATCTCCGTCGCGGTGCCCACGCTGCGCACTTCCCGCTCTATGGCATCTACTACTTTGTGCGCAGACCCTACCTGTATCCGCTCTTCCTCGGCCGCCTGCTGCCGCTCTGTGTCATCTCTTTTCTCGTCTACTCGATCCTCTTTATTTTTGCTTTCCTTCCCCAATTCGCTTTTCTCGCCATCTTCCACGGATGGGGCGCCTGGGTCAATGCTGTTGTCCTCGTCCTGGGCGAGGGCCTCGTCATCATCCAGGGCCTCTTTGAGGGCTTCTTTGTCGACTCTGCCCGCGTCGATGTGTTTGATGTGAGACTTTGGCCCCCCGTCTTCTTTTTTCTTACTCCTCATACTGACCCCCCAGGCCACTCTCATCGACCGCGGCTGTGTCCGCCTCGTCGCCCCCCAGCGCCTCCTCTTTCCCGACGCGCCCAACCCCGTCCGCCAGCTCGGCCGCCCGACCACCTCGGTTGCCTACCAACCTTGGAGCCTGGTCCAGATTATCGAATTGGCCGTCTGCCTGCCCCTCAACCTGATACCGTACGTCGGCACCATTGCCTTTATCATCATCACCGGGGCTCGCCTCGGCAAGCTGTCCCAGTACCGCTGGTACAAGATGCGCGGCCTCAGCCGCAAAGACCGCAAGCGAGAGATCCGCTCCCGAGCCTGGGACTACACCTGGTTCGGCACTGTTGCCATGATCCTCGAGCTCATCCCCATCCTGTCCCTTTTCTTCCTTCTCTCCAGCGCTGCCGGCGCCGCCCTCTGGGCTGCTGAGATCGAAAAGGCTTCAGACAGCATTGTGCCCGGCACCGAAACAGCCGAGGACGAAACCACCGACAGCAATGCTGCTGTACCAGACCACGATGCGCAAGTCGTTGGCTATGAGGACAATCCAGTCTAGCTGTGATTGCCTATTTCATCAGATCCTTGTTTGGGTCTTGGCGTTCGGGACCGGGATCGGGATGGGCTATCGTCCCTGTAGAACGCATGTTTATTATAGTACGTGAGAGTCTCTGAATAAACTCATATTTTTGCGCAGTATTTTTGTCTGATTTCCCTGTTCCTATGGTTATCTCTCATTGTGGTTGATAGCTCGGTGCAGACGCGTCTGCGTATGGCATCGGCCTGTCGCGTGTCCGGGTGGCTCTTTCCTAATTCAGACGAAGATCGTTCGAGTCCCAGCCTACCGCGTGTTATTCTGCACGTCAGAAACCGCGTCCCTTCCTGTTTTTCCGAAATCTCCAAGCACTTCCTTCCTCTTTTGGGAGCTTTGTGTCCCAGTCGCGTCATTGCCGTAGAAAGCAAAGCCGGATAAATGTGTAGAAATCCCACTTTCTTACACCTGCTCACTTAACTTCTAATTCTCTTGTCTACTTTTTCCGTGCAGACGAATTCCTCCGTTCAGCTTTACTACGCATCACTCAAGTGACCTTATTCAGTGACGCCTCTCGTTCGCCTTGAATTGGTACTTGTCGGAATACGCTCAAGATGCGGTTCTCAGTTTGGGCAGCAATTGCTCTGCTGCCTGCCGTCAGGGCAATGCCCCCCAGGTTCGCAACTCTGAACTCCATTAGCAGCTCTCAACATCTAACATGGTAAGGGCGAGGGCCACGGATACTCCTCCCAGTCACACTGCCTCGGTCAGCGCCCGCACTCTGAAGCCATCGTATACGGTGGTGATTGAGACGTTCACCATTCCGCTGGCTCCCGCCTCTTCGCTTTCTGCTCCGTCAGAAAGCGAAACTGGCATCCCCATCAGCACCTCAATCTCGACATGGCCGCAGAGTGATATAATTCCCACGCCCCGTACCACGTCTGTTGTGCCCGCCTGCTCGGTTGTATTCGAGCAGCCTTTTGGGGAACATACCGGGACAGTGACGGGCGTGCGTGAAGCAACGACCACCGCAAGTTTCACGCTGGTTCTGTCTCCCGTACCGACGCGGACGGTTACGTCTTGCACGGAATCATCCGTCACTCCATGGACAACGGCAAGTTTTACCTTGGTCGTGCCCGATACCACCAAGGGAAAGTCCAAGACAAATGCGAGCAAAGCTGCCGTGTCGACACCAAGACCCCATTACTCTGCGTCGCCTTGCGTGTCTATGCCTACTTCCCCTGCATCTCCTGTAACGGTGACATCCATATTGACCACGGAGGTGACCATTACGACTGGCAGCCCGCACACGCACCATCACAATACGACACGCTACAGCAGATCTAGCACAGATTCCGTCAGATCTTCATACACTTTCTCGGGAGGAGAGTGGCGTTCTACTCTGGTTGTGACTCGCACAGTAACACGTCCAGGATCGCCTTTGTTGCCCACCTTTGCTTCTGCCACACCCCGTGTTACTACCTCTTCTTTCGTCATTTTCCCCTCAAACTTCACTTCGCCCGTCCCAACACAGCCAACCGCTGTGAGCACCCTCAACTCGAGTTCTCCTTGGTACCCCGTACCTCCCACTGCTTCTACCGGCCCGGCCAGACCGACGACTGGCAATTCGAGCTTCTACTGGCCCAAACCAACTACTGGTCCAACTGAGAAGCCTGGAAACTCGAGCATTTACTGGACCAGATCTTCTTCGCATCCTACGGGATCGGTGCTTGGTATCTCAAGCTTCTCCTGGCCCGGGCCCTCCACTGGCCCAACTGGAATACCATACCGCAACTCAAGCTTCCCCTTTTATCCGAGACCTTCCCGCACTAGTGAAGTACTTGGAAGTTCAAGCTTTCCGACGCTCTCCATACCTTCTTCCGGCCCAACTGGAATTAACCCCAATGCTACCTCTTTGAAAAGCAGTGGAGCTCCACTTCCACGCACTTCCTGGGCGGGGAATTCAAGCACTCCGGTCCCCATGCCGACCACAGGGGGCGGAAGCCCACCGTCCCCAACCGGCGTAAAGGCTTCGGCTTCTTCTGGCTCTGCCGCTGCTGTCTCCGTTCTGACCGAGACTGCTGAGGTCTTCTCCACGGTTGTCGTCAGCCCAGAAACAAAGCTATTTAGGAAGTCAGTTACTGTCTTGACAGTTTTGACAGCGACATTGACAGCGACAACTGCCGTCCCATTGCAGACTCCTCTTGCCGATGCGGCAGTTGATGGGCACTACATCCCACAGGACAATGCCTTCACGGCATCGGATAAACAGCGTTTGAAATTGACACCGGTTCTCAATGTGAGTTGAAGCAAAACGAGCAAGTAGGTCTTCTATTCTAACCAGTATGATTTCTGTAGTTTGATGACTTTACGGTTCAGTCCGGTCCCAACCATGTTGCCCCCAAAATACAGAACAATGTCACAGAATACCACGGGTTTTACTTCACGACAGGGTTCGAGCAGGTCTCATATGCACTTCAAAAATACACTCCTTCGTCCATGCCCGGTATGCTGCAGTACCAGCTACCAGACGATGCCGTGGACAGGATTGCGCAAATATCTACCGCTGATGAGAACGCAACATTCAGCTTGATTTCTTGGAATGTGGGCTGCGACTCGACCGACAGTGTCTGCCAGTTCAATATTACGGGCGTGCGACCGGATGATTGCAGCAAGAGTCGGGGTGCCGACGTGGAGGTGGCAAAGCAGACATTTTTTGTCGCCCCGTGTGCAAATGCAGCGGGCTGCCTGCTGAACCCCATCACCCTGAACTCGTCCATTTTTACAAACTTGACGTCGTTCCTCGTCGAAGTATCGGTGAACGGAGAGCCCTTCCAGGCGTGGTGGGCGGATGACCTGCATGTTGCGTACGAGTAAGGAAGGAGTGGACTCTGGCGCACCGAGATATGGCTGCTGTATTTTGGAGGATGGTCCGGGACATATGATGTGAAGGATGGTCTGGGACATATGCTATAATCTAGGGTGGCAGACAGCCGGGCCTAGGCGTACGGGATGTGACACGGAGAAGTTGAACAGTTGATAATAATACACGAGATACATTCCGATTTCGGCCAGTAAAGTTTTGGCGGTGGCGGCCGTACAGTAGTGGAAATAAAAGGCTGGTGCGCCCGGAAAGGAAGCTATTTCCGGTGGCCGCAATTGGAGGACCGCGCCGGAAGAGGTTTCCAGGGCTGCGAGTACTCCGCAGCGGCCCCGGAGTGTCTCCCCAGCGGATTAACTCTTTTACAGGTGGTTTGTCACGATGGGTCTATTACCGACCTGCCCCCGCAGCGGACGTGACCGGCCTCGGGCGGTTTGGGGTCGGGAAGTTTGTGAATTCAATTCAATTTGTATTTTGGCGAGAAGGAGCAATAGCCCGTGATCGCCCAAGCGTGGCGGCCGTCCAAGCGACAATAATGAACAGCACGATGCAGCCGTCTCACATCAGGGCGGCGGAAAGGGACTCGTGCGATTCGCCGATGGACTCGTCTGGGTCGGAGAAGAAGGAGGCGTCAGTGCGGGAGCAGCAGGAGGGGCAGAGGAGGGACGAGGAGCAGGAGGGCCTCGACGATGTGGAAGACGGCGAAGACGCGGGGGCAGCGGAGGCGGAAGGGCTACCGAGCGTGCTGGACCGGGCGCTGAGCCGGTCGAGCGCACGGATGGCAGATCCAGGGCCGCCGCCAGACGGGGGCTGGCGGGCGTGGACGACGTGCGGGTGTGTGCATCTGGCGATCATGAACACATGGGGCGTGATCAATTCGTTTGGGACGTTTCAGACGTACTATGCGACGGCGCTGGACAAGACGCCGTCGACGATTGCGTGGATCGGGTCGTTTCAGATTTTCCTGCTCTTTTTTATCGGGACGTTTACGGGCCGGCTGACAGACGCGGGGTACTTCCGGGCACTGGTGAGTCTCGGCATTGGGCTGCAGGTGCTGGGCATCTTCACGACGGCGCAGGGCACGCAGTACTGGCAGCTGTTTTTGTCGCAGGGGGTGGTGACGGGGCTGGGCAACGGGTGCATCTTCTGCCCGTGTCTGGCGGTGCTGAGCACGTACTTTAGCAAGCGGCGGTCGTTGGCGCTGGGGTTGGCGGCGTGCGGCAGCTCGACGGGCGGGCTGATCTACCCGAGCATTGTGCGACAGCTGCTGCCGCGGCTGGGCTTCCCGTGGACGGTGCGGATCATTGGCTTCATCCAGTTCGCGACGATGACGGTGGCCAACGCCGGGATCCGACCGCGGCTGCGGCCGCGCCGCAGCGGGCAGATTGTCGAGTGGGGGGCGTTTCTGGAGCTGCAGTACACGTTCTACGCGGCGGGGGCGTTTTTTGTGAGTGGTGGTTGGCGAGGCTGTGGCGAGGCTGTGGTGAATGTGGCCGTGCAAGTGGATGTGCTGACCGGCGGCGACACAGAGCTTCTGGGGCGTGTACGTTGCCTTTTTCTACATTGCGTCGTTTAGCCGCGACCGGATCGGGCTGTCGTACACGGACTCGCTCAACCTGCTGCTGCTGCTCAACGGCGTCGGCATCGTCGGCCGGATCGTGCCCAACTACGTGGCCGACCGCTACGGCCCGCTCAACATGTTTGTGGTGGTGGGCGCGATCAGCGGCACCACGGCGCTGTGCTGGATGGCGGTGCAGAGCGAGGGTGGCCTCTACGGCTGGGCGGTGGTGTACGGCATCGCCGTCGGCGGCATCCAGTCGCTCTTCCCGGCCGGGCTGACCAGCCTGACGACCGACCTGAGCAAGGCGGGCGTGCGCATGGGCATGGTCTTTACCATTAACAGCTTTGCGACGCTGACGGGGTCGCCCATTGCGGGCGCGGCCATCACGGCGGCGGGCGGCTCCTATACGGGGGCGCAGGTCTTTACGGGGGCGACGCTGCTGGTCGGGACGGGTTTTATGCTGGCGGCCAAGGCGGTGCTGAGCCGCAAGGAGGGGTGGCTGTCGCGCGTGTAGACGGGGGGCATGTCGGTAATAATGGGGGCTGTATTTTGGGGGCTGTACGCGTAAGAGCACACTAAAACAGGACACTGGGACGCTGCAAACAGGACACTAAAACGCTGTGAGACGCCAAGATACAGCGCTCAAATCGCCTTGTTGGTTCGCAGCGCGCTGAATCCCCACATGCGCACCATGACGAAGCGCGCCCAGTTGCTGCCGAGAAAGCCGAGCAGCCACATGGGCGTGCTGAGGGTGCCGAGCATCATGGTCTCGCGGGTGCCGCCGAAGCGCCAGGGCCCGACCTCCCAGCCGGGCCCGCGCAGGGCCTCGGCGGCGACGTGGCGCGCATAGTCCTGGGCCGACAGACGCTGGCCGCTGCCGGCGCGCTGGCCGAGGCCGCGCATGCGGTCGTAGAGGCTGTTGCTGGGCCACGGCGGCGGCGGCGCGCGCTTGCCGAGCTGGGACTGCACAAAGGCGGTGGTGACGTGCAGGACGCGGACGTCGAGCTCGGCCAGCTCGACGGAGAGGGTGCGGCTGTAGGCGGCCAGGGCGCCCTTGGTCATGGCATAGGCGCCCTTGAAGGGGAAGGGAAGCGTCTCGGCCGCCGAGGAGATGTTGACGACGAGGCCGCGGGCGGCGAGCAGCAGCGGCAGCAGGGCGTTGGTCACGGCCACGACGGCAAACACGTTGGTCTCGAAGAGGGCGCGCAGCTGGGGGAGGGCGACGTCGGCGAGGGGGGTGACGTAGGTGATGCCGCTGTAAGAGAAAGTCAGCCGTGCAGAGCGAGAGGCGGGACGAGGGGGACGACACGCAGCTCACGCATTGTTCACGAGAATGTCGAGGTGGCCGCCGGTCATCTGGGCGACCTCGGCGGCCGCGGCCGCGATGCTGCTCTCGCTGTCGACATTGAGCACCACGGTCTCGAGGCCGAGCGCGGCGAGATCGGTCAGGGCGTCGGGTCGACGGGCCGTGGCAATGACACGACAGCCTTTTGCTGGTCAGCCGACAAAGGAAAAGCAGACAACGAGACAAGAGACACCCACCTCGTCCATGGAACTCGCGCGCGAGCGCATTGCCGATGCCGCCGGGCGAGCACCTACACCGGACACGGTCAGCGGCGCACAGACGGCGGAACAGGCGGACGCTACCCGGTGATGAGGACGGTGGGCATTTCGAGAGGGTTGAGGTCGTGCTGAAGCCCGGATATGAGGGTCACGTGCAACCAGGGTTGGCCAGAAGAGGCGCTGTGATCGTTGCCCGACCGTTCAGGCACAAATTAGACACACCGAGCACATGCCTTACGTCGTAAGTGCGGCACACTAGCGGGTCTAGCAAACAAAAGCCGCAAAAAAAAAAAAAAGACAAAGCGTCGTGTCAGCAACCGCCCCGTACGGATACTCGTAGTGCCCGTCGCCTTCTTTCTCCTCCGCGGCCCTCCCACACTCGCAGGGCTGCGCCCTGATCGAGATGCCGTTTCCAGCATGGGCGGCACCTGGGAGATGCCTCTTGGGGGTTCTGTCCGCGACCCCTGACCTTCCTGTCTGGTCTAGGTCGTAGAGGCAGGCGCTGGGTCTCGGTCTGTTTGCAAGACCCGTAGACAAGGGAGGCGGCCGCGCCTGGGCGGAGACGTGGCGTTTTGTGTCAGTCGGATAACGGTCGTTAGTGTTCAGACTCGACCGCTCAACCGCTCGACCGCTCGGCCCTCGAGCCTTTGTACTCGGTACCAAACCCCCGTCCTACTCCGTACTCGTATTACGACGTCCTCTTTTCTTTTCCCTTGTTCCAGGGAACCCCCACTCGCCGTGGTCGGGGCGCGGCGAGCTGCGTCCCACCGTCCTGCCGCTGCCGCCTGTGGCGCATGGACGACGCCTGCAGAGATAAGCCCACTCCACCCCACAACGTCTCCCTTCAGCCCAGGAGGCGGGCTGCTAGCCTGATAGCAAACGGCCACGCGGATTGGCTGGCCACCTGCCTCCTTATCTCTCAGCCAAGGGGGGAGGGGGACAAGGGACTAGGGTGGCAGAAGGCGGCATACCAGTAAGCCAGTATGGAGAAGGGGATCCACGGGAACCGGGTGTTCGCTCCGTACATACTCCGTATATGAAGCAATGGGGCCGCATCAGCACGCGAGAGCCGCCTCCCCCGGACTTTTTGGAGGAACGACTTCTCTCGGATTCCGGCCTCTTCTCTTTGAACTCGCGCCCTCCCGGCCATGACTTCACAAGCGCCCGGCCTGCTGGCCGGCTCGTGGGCGCTGTGGAGCATCGCCATGTTTCTGACCATTTGGCGCATGGCCTCGCGGCGGCTGCTGTTTGGCTCTTTCCGCAAGTTCCAGCTAGACGACTATCTGATGGTCGTGTGTGTGGTGCGTGGGCTGTCGCCGTCGTCCCGGCGTGGTGCGTCCGTGGTGAGGCGAGGGGCCTTTTGTGTTTACACCGACAGATCTTTTACACCGGCGTCGTCGTCGCCTCCAACGAGGTCGCAAAGTACGGCAGCAACTATGCCGACGACAGCGAGATTGCCACCTGGACCGACAAGGAAAAGTCCGACGCCGTCATCGGCAGCAAGCTGCTCATCATGCTGGAGCAGTGCATGTTGCTGACCGTGTGGCTGGTCAAGGCGTGTCTGCTGCTGCTGTACGGGCGGTTGACGTGAGTTTTTTTTTTCTTTTTTTTCTTTTTTCCTGCTTTCCTGTTTTCCTTGCTTCTTTTTCTCTTGCTGTTCTTTCCTCTTTTTCAAATCTCCTCTCCCCCCTCTAACCCCCCCCAGTGCCGGCCTCAGCGAGAGCTACGCCGTCCGCATCGTCGCCATCTACTGCGCCGTCGGCTTCGTCATTGTCGAGATCCTTTACTTTGGCGTCTGGTGCCGCCCCTTCCACACCTACTGGGCCATGCCCGTCCCCGACGACAAGTCCCAGTGCAAGACGTACCGCCGCCACATGATCGTCACCACCGCCTTCCACGTCTCCTCCGACCTGCTCATGCTGCTCATCCCCATCCCCCTCATCGCCCGCACGAAGCTGCCGCTGCAGCGCAAGATCGTGCTCTGCGCCGTCTTCGGCCTCGGCCTCGCCGTCGTCGTCGTCGCCGTCCTCAACCGCTACTTCAACTTTACCGAGACCAACAGCTACATCTTCCTCATCTGGTACAACGGCGAGGCCAGCACCGCCGTCATGATCGCCAACATCCCCTTTTGCTGGACCCTGCTGCGCCGCATCTTCTCCCTCGACGCCTGGAGCACCTCGCGCAAGCGCAGCCAGAACGAGGGCGCCTCGGCCGCTGTGCGCGACGCCAGCACCGCCGACCGCAACACAGTGCGACACACGGCCCGACGTGGCCAGTACCCCTCGTTGCACGGCCTCGACGTCACCGAGAGCACGGAGCACATCACCGACGAGGCCGGCCGCGTGAGCCTGCGCGACCTCGGCGGCAAGTCCTCGCTACGAAGCGTGGTCACGGACGTGGAGCGGTCGGATTACGACTCGGATGGGAAAATGTTGGTGTATTAGGGCATCATCGGCTGTTTGCCCGGTGTTTTTTTTGTCTTTTTTTTTTTTCGTGGGGGTTTTTCAGCATGGTTCGGGCCTCGTTCCCGGTGTATGATTAATGAGCTGGACGAATACCCCTAATATCATTTGTTTGAGTGTGGCCAACCGCTGCTGTGATGCGAGGATACGTTACGACGTAGTACTCGTATTTTGTAGGGTAGCATCAGCACGGGGCCGCCGGATATGATCGCTTTCCCATGGCGCTAAGCCCTCTTCCGGCTCACATCCGACAATGTATTGGCACTACTGTACGTGATCCGAGAAAATAAAGCCGGATCTCGGCAACGCAGCATGCGAGTCAGCGGGCCAAGCCGTGTGATTAGTAGGGAGAACACAGCCCGAGACGGCCTGCGTACCGCGATTTCGCGGGGAATGCGGCCCGCCAATCGATCTGGGAACAGGCGCAGCTTGGAGGCTTGATCCGATGCAACAGCGTGCTCTTGCTGAAATCTAAAAGGCATAAGAAAGAAAGAGAGGAGAAGAAGAAAGATTCAGTCTTGCAGGGCAAAAACGTGACTAGAAAGACACAGCACGAGGCATGGCAGTCCTGGTTAAAAGAAGAAGCCAGTGGAGAGTGGTGTAGACAGAGGGGTAAAGAAGAGGAGCAGTCTGTATTGACTGCAGCACCATTATCGCCAGCTCGCCAAGGCCGCCTTGATCACCACGTGGCTGCTTGCGCCCTCACGCTACCGCGTCGCCGGCTGCTCTACCGGGCGTTTGTGCAAGACGTGGATGCGGCAGTGGCCCACAGTGGCTCTGATTCGGTACTTTGAGGCTGGCATCGCAGATGCGGTGTTGGTCAACGTGCTGGAGCCGTATCGTGAGTGCTGCAGAGTCAGTGCTACTTGTTTGCGCGGACGCGGACCTTTCAGCGGTTGATCGCGACACAATCGGAGAGGGCTTGGTCTCTGCCGAGATCGAGGGGCCGTCGTACCTCGGCTACTTTCTGCGCGTGATGCAGGTATACTACCCAAGTGTGTTTGGGGTTTTTTTTTTTTTGTTTCTCTGCTTCCTCCTCAGGAACCGGTCACTTGCTGACAAACGGGACTCTCACATCCTGCGGGTCCCCCCCGAGGAAGTCTGGATAGGGGTGGCGGAGACGGAGAGACTAAAGCAGGAGTGGATGTAAAGGCGAGCAGGAGTAAAGAAATTGGCTAAAGACCTTGTCGAGCTTCGAATACTAACAAGGGACACTGGAGAAGCTCCCATGAATACAGCCTGGATGAATATTTGAAAAAAATACAACGTAGTGGACCGTTACATTCAAAGAAGGGAGGACGAGACAGTGAGTAGAGTCAGCGGTAAAAGTGTGTCAGACCACAGTCACCACTTCCCATAACGTCCGCTCTCCCGAGACCACGTCTCATTCGCCCGCACACCGTTTCCCAAGCCATCAACGTACGCCGCCGCCTCCGCCCAGTCTGGAAGCGCCGCGAGAGCAGAGTGCGCCCGCCAAAAGATGCCCTTCTGCAAGGCGTGCATTCTGGTCGCTTCATCGACCGCCGTCTGCACGGAAACACCCATCGTGCGCGTTAGCACTCCCACAACATTGTGGTCGTCGGCGCCGGCGGCCAGCTCCTTGGGGTAAGAGATGACGTCCTAGTGGTCAGCAGACGGCCATCATCACGGCGGAAGGTGACTCACATTTTCCAAAGAAATCATCATCACGGCCGCCTCCGTCATCTCTTTCACCAGCGGGTGTTCCAGAACCTTGGCCGGAGTGTCTAGGGCCAGAGCCAGCAGGTCGAACGACGGCACAGCCGCGATCGTCAGCCCACGCTGTACCAAGTACGCCTCTAGGGACAGGATGCGGCCAGCGTGACGGTCACGGGACTCTAGCACCGTGGCCTGCAGATAGTCGACAAAGGAATTGACGAATCGCAGCAGTGCAGGGGATGGGGCCGTCTTGAGAGCGTTGGCCTGGAGCCTTGAGATGGTGATCAGAGACAAACGTAATATCTTTTTTCTCTTTTTCTTTTTTTTTTTTTTTTTTTTTTTTTTTCCTCAAAGAGAAGGGTCCTCACTGTCTGGCCATTTCGCCCACTTCCGGCTCACCCGCCGGCCGTGGCCGGTCCGGGTGGCGCAAAGCATCGGAAATCACTGCGGCCTGGGCTGCAATGTAAGCCGGTGCGGCATCGTCCACGCGGTCGTCGTAGACAAAGAGCAGGTTCATCACGTCGCAGATGATGCGCAGATGTTCACTAGAGGCCATAGGATAGGCGAGGCGAGCAAGGAGGCCTGCAAGGGGGCTTGGTGAGTGTGACGGACTGAATTTTGGCTAGACGCGGAGCGGCGAGAAAGCCCACCAATGTGTGCCTTGTCCAATGCCTTTTGGGCCGTGGGACTGAGAAGGCCCAAGCTGGCTGTCCAGCGTGCCGACGCCGCGTCGACCTGATCAGGGTCGGCATGAATGCGGCGGCGATATGGCCGTTCAGCCAGAAGGTCGGGGAGGACGAGCGCAGACGAGTGGAGAGCCATGGCTGAAGTTCGAGATGCAGGATGGGCTGTCTAGAGGACGGACGGACAGGACAGACAGATATTTATCAGATGCGTTTGTCGTACTCCGAGCCGATCAGCGGAGCACGGAAGAGACTGACGGCCTCCTCCGCCAGACGATGTACCATATCATGTATACAGAGGGCCCTACGTAAGGAGTATGACTGAGATGATCAAAATGGTGGTCTGGCCATTCCACCAGCGGCATATATAGCATGCCAGCATGCAAGGGAGACGCCAGCCAGATGACAATGTCATGAACTGTCTCCGTCCAATGCATGAGCCAAGGCCCTACAGCGGTCGAGACCTGGACAAATTCTTGAGACAAGTTGGGCATGACGTACAAGAACGTTATCACGTCAACGATGACTAGTGCCCGCCTTGCCAACTGACAGGTAACCGTCTGTCAGAGTGGGCGGGTTTTATTCGGTGGACAGCACCCAACAGCGCTAGAAGTTGGGCACGGAGCCACAGGCACAAGGAGTTCCGTAACTAGTCTTGGACCCCAGTGTCATACATCATCTGACAACTGGGCTATTTGTACTGTGTTCAGGATGTAGTAGCTACCTTGTACTTATAGAGCCTACACCAACACCCAAGGTGAATCACACGTCACATCTGTCTGTTCTTTGTCTTTTCGTGCCTTCTCTGGCCCTAGTCTCGGCAAACACGAGGCAGAGGGGACACATACGAAGCGGATATTTCTGTCGACAGCACCTCAGCGGCCGATGGCATCGTAGCAGTCCGCCCAGTACGCAATGAAGCCGCCGGCTGTCGGGAGGACTCGACCACTCGACAATATGACTAATAAGACGCCAACTGGGGCCGGGCGATGCGCTGCCGACGACATCTCTTGCTGTTGTGGCCCTCCCTAGTCACGTGGACTAGCGCGCGCACATATTTCGCCCTGCAGGTCCTGCCATAGTCAGATAACTTCCTTATGCACATTCCACAGGTTATAAGCCCTCTTTTCCGCCTGAATCGCGACATTTTGAGTGTGTCATCAAAATAACTTCAATTTCAGCTCTTTTGAGCCTTCCTGATCAGATTTCGATCCTTTTTTTGGCCCAAATCGGCCTTGTTTTGACGTTTTTACGTCCTCTTGCACCCTTGCGCGCCGACTGCGCGCGCATTGCGATAAAATTTTTTACGCCAAATCGCGGCCTTAACGACGAGATTAACAGCCTCCCGTTAACCCGCCGCAATGGAGACTACCGTTTCGGGAAATCTACTTTACATACCCATGCTCACTGAGCACAATGTTACCGAATGGGATACAGCCTTACGCCTTGTCCTTAACAATCGCGACCTCCTCTAATACCTGGATAATCAGGTCCCTAAGCCTTTTGCAGGAGATCTGAATGCGTAAAAGGGGCTGCATCCCATTCGGTAACATTGTGCTTAGTGAGCATAGGTATGTGTAGTGGATTTCCCGAAACGGTAGTCTCTATGGCGGCGGGTTAACGGGAGACTGTTAATCTCGTCGTTAAGGCCGCGATTTGGTCGCAATGTGCGCGCAGTCGGCGCGCAAGGGTTCAAAAGGACGTAAAAACGTCAAAACAAGGCCGATTTGGGCGAAAAGGGGATCGAAATCTGATCAGGGAGGCTCAAAAGAGCTGAAATTGAAGTTATTTTTGATGACGCACTCGAAATATCGCGATTCAGGCGGAAAAGAGGGCTCATAACCTGTGGAATGTGCATAAGGAAGCTATCTGACTATGGCAGGACCTGCAGGGGCGAAATATGTGCGCGCGCTAGTCCACGTGACTAGGGAGGGCCACAACACTTGCACTTACCGTTTTGGGCTAGCGCCCACTGACACCGGCCTCACGGCTTTGCCCGCCGATGCTCTCGTCTTTTCGCATACACTTTTCTGATTGGGCATGGTCTGCAGCGGCGGTTGGTCTTGAACAATCAGACACACGGAGCCCACAACGTCGTGAGATACCAGCCACATCAGACATACATCCCACAGCAGGCGGCATGGCCTTGCTCGTCGTCCTAGTCCTCCCGGCCCTCCTGGCCTGGGCGGCCTACCGTCTCTGGCTCGCCCCCGCCAGCTGCCTGCCCGGCCCCTGGTACACTAAACTGACCGGCCTCGTGCAGCTCTACCACGAGCTGTGCGGCTCCAAGCGAGTGTGGATCAGCCGCCTGCACCGCCGCTATGGTCCGGCCGTGCGTCTCGCCCCCGACGAGGCCGCCTTTGCCTCGCCCACGGCCGTGCGCGACATTTACGTGGCCGGTGGCGGCCTCGCCAAGACGGAGCTGTACTCGCTCTTTGAACAGGACGGCCACCGCAATCTGTTTACGGCCTTGGGGAACGAGGAGGTCTGTGCGAGACCAGTCCCCGACGAAGAAGAAGGCATTCTCATTCTGACTGCGCGTCCTAGCACAAGCAAAAGAAACGCCGCCTCGCCGACCGCTACACCAACTCGGCCGTGCTCCGTCCCGCCGTGCTGGACCTGATTGCCGAGCGTGCCGACGCCTTTGTGCAGGCGTGTGCCACCGGCACGAGTGTTGATGTCTATGTAAGCCCGTCATAGTCTTGCTCTTCTGGCACCGCGCTCATCCCCAGTTCTACCTGCACTGCTACGCCCTCGACTGCGTCTCGGCCATGTGCTTTGCGCCGCACGGCACACGTTCCATTGACGGAGCCGACGCCGACCTTGTGCGGCTGCTTTCGTACCACGACAGCCGCCAGAGTGAGTGGTTTACGTTTATGCTGGGTCTGGATTTGCACGAATCGCTGACCAACAGCACTCGTGCTGCAGCACCGCCTGCCGCGCCTCGCGGCCTGGTACGCCCGCCTGCAGCGCCCCCGTCTCAAGGCCGGCAGCCGGCTGGGCGCGTACGCGTGGTCGTGCATGGGCCAGCCGGACCTGTCGCCCGTGACCATTGGCGCGCGGCTGCAGGCCGTCGACACGGCCGACATGGCCGCCGCCGACAAGGTGGCCGAGGTGCTGGACCACATTGGCGCCGGCATCGACACCACCGGCGACACGCTCGTGTATCTGTTGCATGAGCTCTCGCTGCCGGAACACGCCGGCCGCGTGGCCCGCCTGTCGGCCGAGCTGCGCACGGCCGACTCTGCCGCCGTCGTCCACACGCTGCCCTACCTCGCGGCCGTCGTCCACGAGGCCCTCCGGCTGTGGGCGCCCGGCACGCTGCCGCTGCCGCGCCACCTCCCCCCCGAGGGCGCCTCCATTGCCGGCTACGCCCTGCCCGGCCGCACCGTCGTCAGCTGCCAGTCGTACGCGCTGCACCGCAACGGCGACGTCTTTGCCGAGCCCGACGCCTTCCGGCCCGAGCGCTGGCTCCAGGACGGCGCTGCCGACGACCTCGGCCGCTACATGTTTGCCTTTGGCGCCGGCCCGCGCCTGTGTCTCGGCAAGAACCTCGCCCTGTCCGAGATGCGCATCCTGCTGTACGCCGTCTATGCCCATCACCGCACCGCCCTCGCGCCCGACATGCACTACAGCATGGCCATGGCCGATCAGATCTTGACGTCGCGTCCGCAGGACATGTGCTGCAAGCTGGTGTTAACTCGTGTGTGACGGCGCCGAGGAGGTGGCCGATCGTGCTCTCGGAACGTTGTGTCAGTGGCACAGGCAACATAACAGAAAAACAAAACGGGCAACGCAGAAGACGGTGGAGGCAAAAGTGCGAGTCTATACGTATATGCCGAAATCCTGCCCATACTATGCAAAAAGCCAACTGCGGAAAGCACGTCCCGGGGGCGATTCCCGTTCCTTCCCAATGCATCTTTTCCCCTCTAATAGGCTTCGGCCTTGTTCACGACATTGACCAGCGGCGCCCCGGTCGCCAGCCTCTCCAGGTTGAGCTCCAGCATGGCCACGGCGCGCTGCCATCGCGCCGGGCTCTGCCAGCTGACATGCGGCGTGATAAAGACGTTGGGCGCGCGCCAGAGCGCGTGGTCTGCGGGCAGCGGCTCGGGGTCGGTGACGTCGAGCGCGGCGCCGGCGATCTGGCCCGTCTCGAGCGCGACCAGCAGGGCGTCGGTGTTGACGACGGCGCCGCGCGCAATGTTGACAAGGTACGTGGCCCGCGGACGGCGGCCGAGCACGGCGAACTGGTCGGGGCCCAGCAGGCCGGTGGTGGCGGGCGTCAGGGGGGCGGCGACGACGAGGAGGTCGAGGTCCTGGGCGAGAAAGTGGCTGACCGCGGCCGCGTCGCCGCCGTGGAACCACTTGGCCGGCAGCAGCCCCTGGGCGTCGCCCGTGCCGGGCAGCCGGAAGCTCTCGTCGTGGCGCGCCGCCGCCGTCGTCCGCGCCGTGCGCGTGTGGGCGTACACCTCCATGCCGAGCGCGACGGCCAGCCGCGCCACCTCGCGGCCAATGGCGCCGTACCCGAGGATGCCGACGCGTGTGCTGCGCGCCTCGAGCGCCGCCAGGTGCCTGTCGTCCCTTTTCTCAAAGCTGGTGCCCGTCGGCATCAGCGCCGCGTACGCCAGGAACCGGTGCCGCCACATCAGCCAGGCGCCGACGACCCACTCGGCGATCTGGGTCGCGTGCGTCCCGTTGCCCGTGCACAGCGTCACCGCGGCCGCCTCGCCCCGCAAGGCCAAGGCCGCGTGCTCCAGCCACCGATCGACGCCCGCCGACGGCACCTGCACGAACCGCACCCGCGGGATCAGCGCCGCCGCCGGCGCCCACGACGCGCACAGCAGCGTCACGCCCTCCCACACGGCCGCCGGCAGCTCCTCCGTCGTCCGCGGCTTGCCCGTCACCGGGTCCGCGTGCGGTTCCCACCGCACTGTCAGTCCGGGAAACCGCGCCTCCGTCGCCGCCACCCACGCCGCGTCAGCCGCCGTCGGCATGAACACGAGCAGCACGTCGCCCGCAAGACCGCAAAGGGCCGTGCTGGCCACGGCAGCAGGCGGGGGCGTCGCGGTGGAAGCCATGGCTCTGGGTACGAGTGACGGATTTTGGGATTTTGGGATTTTGGGATTTTCTGGCAAAGTTGACCTTTTGCATTTCCCGACTTGGCTTGCCCTTCTCTCCCCGTCGGGAAATGGTGCAATGCGCCTTCCTTATCTGTCATCCGGCGCTGGGGCCGCTAATTTGCCCTCTGTGCGCGCTGCCTATCGAGGCTGCACAGGAGCGGCCGTGTGCAAGCCGGAGACAGACTGCAGGTACGACACAGGATCGACTGCCCACCTGTGGCCGGCCCGGCAGACGTGACTCGTTGAGGGGAGGTGTCGAGCACAGTACAGTGTATAGTACAGTGTGATCGACGTATTGGCACTGTCCTTGGGTCATCTTTTCGTCGTCATTCTCGTCGCCTCGTCCCCCTCCATCCCAAAGCACAAATAAGTCCTGATCGGCCTCATGGACGTCCAGTGCCAGTGCGGCGCCATCGCCTTTCGGCTGCCCTCGGCGGGCCCCCTCGCCCTGTACCACTGCCACTGCGCCGAGTGCCGTCGCCAGAGCAGTTCTGCCTTTGGCACGTCGGCGATTTTTGCGGCGGCCGACGTGCTGCCGCTGCCAACCACGGTGCGGGACAAGGTCAGCGTCTACCGGCGGCCGGGGTCGCGCTGCCGCAGCGGCCGCGACATGGACTGCTACTTTTGCACGGCCTGCGGCTCGCGGCTGGTGCACCAGGCGATTGAGGCGGACGGCACGGGAGCCGCGACGGTCAGCGTCAAGGGCGGCACGATTGTGTCGGAGCTGGACTGGACGCGGGCGGTGCACATTTACACGGAGCGCGCGGTTGTGCCGATTCCGGAGGGGGCGGTGCGGTATCCGGGAACGCCTCCGCCGGAAACAGAGCAGCAGAGGAAAGCGACCAAGGATTGATGCTGTTTTAGGCCGTGCACACGTAAATTACAGGGCCCTCTGTTAGGCAGTCGCAAATCGGAACCGGAGTCAACGGACTTTGCTTGTAGACACCGGACCAGCGACACAAGTACATATGACGACAGACGCCAACGGCGGTCTGTTGTTCGTTTCTGACAAGCGAAACCTTTCAATCTCACCTTTCCCCTCGCTCATCCCTGGCTCTGCTTGCGACTTTTCCTTGCACCCTCTCTTGTACAATCCCCTCACATCACTTCCACGCCCTCTGCAAAAATGGTCGCACTCTCTCTCGTCGAGGCCACCAACCTCGAGCTGGCCGCCGGCACTCGACCGTACGTGGCCGTCTTCACAGGCGGCACCGCCGGCATTGGCTCGTTTGGCGTGCTGGCGCTGGCGACAACGTTTGGCCGCGCAAAGGCCACGCGCGGCCTGCGCATCTATATTGTCGGCCGGTCGGCCAAGGCGGCGGCTGAGTTGACGGTGCAGTGTCGTGAGGCGTACGCGGCCGGACAGTTCGAGTTCGTGGCGGCGCGCGACCTCAGCGAGATGGCCGACGTCGACCGGGTGTGCGCGGCCATCGTGGCGGCGGAGACGGCCGCCTCGGCCATGGAGGGACACCCGCCGCGCATCGATCTGCTGGTGGCCACGCAGGGCGTGCTCGCGCCAAAGCCGAGCAGCACGTCCGAGGGCCTCGACTTTATGGCGGCGCTCTTCTTCTACAGCCGGGCCCGGACGGCCGACCAGCTGACGCCGCTGCTGGTCGGCACCGACGCCACCGACTCGCCCGGCCACGTCGTCTCTGTCCTCAACCCCAAGCTCGACGGCGCCATCGCCGAGGATGACCTGTACCTGCGCAGTCCCGACCACCAGGGCGTGTCCATCCGCACCAGCCAGGGCTCCATGTTCACGTCGCTCTTCATGGAGGCCCTGGCCGCGCGCCACCCCGGCCGACTCGCGCTGGCGCACTACTACCCCAGCTTCGTCGAGACGGACCTCATATTCAACAGCCCGGTGCCGGGCTGGGCCAAGTTCATCTGGCGTCTGCTGACGCCGCTGATCCGGCTCTTTTGCGTGCCGCCGGCCGAGTGCGGGCAGCGGCTGTTGTTCATGGCCTCCGACGCCTACTACCCCCCCGCCTCGGCCGCTCCGCCCGCGACGGCTTTGGTCGGCGCAGACGGCGTCGTCGGCAGCGGTGCGTACCGCGTCAATGTGTACAACGACATTGTCGCGGCGAGCAAAGTGGCGGCCAAGTACCGGGCGGAGGGTATGGTCGACAAGGTGTATGCACACGCACAAGAGGCGTGGGCCAAGGGGGCCACGCAAGGGGGAGGCGAATGAGCGGGACAGGTGTAGACGCGAATCCGGCCCGTGCGGCCTCGTACTTTGTTTTCCATACCACTGAACTGTGACGTTTTCGTTTTGTTGTCCATCTCATCGTCGTTGAATAATTTCAATCACACTGGAACGGCTGCTGTGGCAGCATCGTTGCCGGCGGCTTGTGGCCAGCGAGAGGCTGAGGATGCAAAAGTTTGTGAGTCTAGGGGGATTTAGTGGCAGGCCAGAGGCCGGAGAGATATGCAAGAGATCACGTACGCCATGACGCCCAGCAGTGCCGCGAGCGATGCCTCCGGGCCAACATCGTGGTACTGGGATCGTGCACCGCCATTGCCACGGTGCGTCTCATTGTACGTCTGGTGGCGGCCGGCCTGGAACCCGGCCAGCACGGCGCAGATAGCGGCGCCGAGGGCGAGCAGCGTCTCGAGGACAATGTCGGCGGCGAGGAGGGGGGTGCAGGTCGGCGTGTGGCCACCAGCGGACACGAGGTCGACGCCGGTCCGAGCCAGCTCCCACACGATGGCCAGGCTGCCGACCGGAAGGCCAAGGACCCAGCCGAGGGTCGTGTCGAGGCGGGCGCCGGTCGTCGGGCTGGTGGCGCGGGCCAGCAGCAGGGTGACGGCGGCGGTGCTGACAATGGCCGCGGCGAGGGTGACAGCGGCAGCTCGGAATAAGAGGACACGGTGGGAGGGGCGGTTGTCAAAGGAATGGAGGGAATCAAGCAAACGAAGCGAGTGCACGTGGTAGTTGTGGCTGTCGTGGCTGTCGTGGCTGTCGTGGCTGTCGTGGCTGTCGCGGAAGGCACGTCGTCCGTGCCTGCCTTGTCTGGCGTCGCTGCTCTGATCGAGCCAGCGCTGGACGGTTCTTTTTGGACTTTTTGGACTCATTGTATTATCTTTTGAACACGGGAACGCGAGCTGTTGGCTGGCCGTCCAACCGTCCTACCGTCCAGCCGCAGACGACTGCCATCTGTATATCTATCTATCCCCCCCCCCCCCCCCCCCCCCCCCC